>JAUTCZ010050223.1:0-11187 GCA_032273805.1 Melanodrymia brightae | reverse complement strand
TCGGTGTAAGTGGAAGTACACCTACCCATTGAGCCTTGCGGAGCACTCACTCTGGGTTGGAGTCGGTACTGGAATTAAAAACTCCATAATGCCATGAATGGGATTCGAACCCATTACCTACCATTCTTAATTCCGATTCTATAACGACTGCTCCACGGAGACCGAGTCTTGATCTTCCGACTTATTTATGGATTATAAGAAGCCTTCAGGTGGATTGGCAACAAAGAAGATCGATAGATAATTGCTTATCAGAACCTCTTAAGCCGTATGTCTAGAAATTCCGTTACCCAGTCTCTTTGGTCTTTTCCGTCCATTTAGCAATTTACAAGATGAGGAAGCTCTTTGCTTGCAAAATAAGTTTGTTGTAGCAAATAATTGCCCAAATACGATGACATTATCGGAAATTGTTATCCCGTTTGTAAACAGCGAACTTTAAAGGTACACACCCAAGTTTTAAGACCGATGCCACTGTACTATTACTGTATTATTAATATTAACGTGTACTTACATCTTATTGTCTACAATATCAATGCACACATGCATCCTCTGTTTAGAAACGTTTGGCACGAAATAAATTATTTTTGTACAAAAATTACACATTAAGTTATTATGAAACTAGAAACACGGATATACATGTGTTGATATTGTAAGCAATAAGATGTAAGTAAATGTTAGTTTTAATAATTGGATAAATGTTACAACTAGCATTAGCTGCGCAAGCATGGTGGCATTCATCTTAAACCTAGACATTGAGCCTTTGAAGGCTGTCTTGAATAACCTCAGTCCCCAAAGTCATGTCTTCGGTGTGTATGGTTTGTAGTAGCTCATGCTAAACTAGTAACCCTCATTAAATAAAGTTTATTATTATTATTATTATTATTATTATTATTATTATTATTATTATTATTATATTAATAAGTATAATGGTTTAGGATCTGGAGGTTGTCGGCAAAGTCGAAATGGCTTGTACTCAAGAATCACAGCCAGTCCTTCTTTTCCTTCCTTCTTGTAATGATACCGCAGGGAGATGTTTACTGAGTGTAATAAAATTATGTTCTGCCAGGATGAAGCTCACAGTGACACGGAGGGATTCCTGGTTTCGATAAAGTTTTTCTTCTGTATTTTTATGTGTTGGCCAGTGAGCAGTGATAATACAAGATGAATATCAAACAAATAAAAAAAAATCAGAAGCAGCCACATAAACTACACTTACAAATTAACAGCAAGGCGTCTTTTGCACTTACCCACAGAGTGGATAGATAACACAGCGCCGAGTTTGATGGACCAGTCATTAATCAGTAATGGGAACGAGAAGTACGCGCAACAAGGACGTAAACTTTTCAAGTCGTCTGGTGAAGATAATTTAATGGAGCAGTTTTTGAGTACTTTGAGACCAGACAGCAACACACGTGACAAACAGCTAGACTATTTATAACATAATGCAATTACTCAACGTCGTGTCTTCTATTAGGACACCTCTCTTAGATTAATTCCAAGACTGGGTTACTTTGGCATTGTAAACAAGGATCCAGAAGTTATTGATGGTCTAGAATCAAATCAAACCGTGACTAACGATGTGTCAGATCTTGGAGTAGACATTTGAATTCAAAGATAAAAATGTGTTTGTTTAACGACACCACTAGAACATATTGATTATTTCAGCGGTTATGATGTCAAACGCACGGTTATATTGACACTTGGTCACAGCGGAAGCATGCCACATAGGCTACCCTTCTTCGAATAATAGCAAGGGCTTTTTTATGTACACTTTCACACAGACAGGATTGCACACACCACGGCCTTTGATAGACCAGTCGAGGATGACTGATTGGAACTGGAAATAACTGAACGGGACCTATTTAACCGAACGCGGACGGCCAGTGCTGTCTTTTTGATGGATTTAATTGCTAATAGATATTCACGGAATTGTTCTTTTCGCGGCAAAATTATAAACGTGAAAAACGCGAAACTTACAACCACGTAAATAATACATACAATATTCCGCTTTGAGTTATTTGGAGCAAACCTTTTGCCTCAGCGGCGGTGTGTGTGTGGGGTTGGGGTGTAGATTCGTCCGAACCCAGATCCACCAAATCCCCGCCTACACGCCTTTTGATTGATTGTAACACTTTCAAAGTCTGTCTGGAAGAAGATTGGTCTAAATAAAATACGCAAGAAATCTAATTCTCACGCGAAATTGCGTGTGTGCTAATGCACTGCTTGAATTGTTTATCAGTCCGTTAGTCGTAACCGAGACTTCTTTGATTTTGCTGCAAACCAACAGGTTGTACATTGATGTATATCTGCACGCGAGGCTTCAAATGAATTAAGCCAATACACATAAAGTGTTTATGTATAAATCAAGACGGATATCACTGATCATCAATCAATTGATCGTGATCCAGTTCAGTGATTAGTTGCGCGAGGTCGAAGGGTTAAACTCGTTCGAACCATTGTTTGTTTTCGGTTCCAACTAGTGGTAAACGATTGGTACTGTAAATGATGCGTATGTGATGTCCTGCCTTTTGGGAAGTGCAGGTGCAAGCTTTATTTCTGCCAGGCGCCGATCCAGGAGAGGGTAGGGGAGGGGTAGAGTCTGGTTTCAAAACCCTTTGCTCTATAAAAAAAATAAGTATACAGTAAAAAGGAATGTCTAACATTTTTTAAGTTAACGCATTTTAACATTTTATGCTGTGACCTTCGAGACACAATCTAAATTTCGGGATCCGCCCCTGATTGCTGATGATTAAAAAGAGTAGCGTTTCGGGGGTTTATCCAGGCATTCTGCGGTACCGAACAAGCACCTCTTCACAAAAGCAAATGCCACCGAAAACAGAGGTTTCCCCATAGCCATAAGGTGTAGGGGCCCCTACCCCTTACCTGTTCTGCCCTGCCATGGCAAAAGGAAGTAAGAGACGTCATCAATATTTCGAGTTATCAATGAAAATGTTGTATTAGTTTAGTACTCTTTGCACACAAATACCACAATTTAGAGATATATTACGATATCGCGCAGTTGGAAAGCAATTTGGATACGTTTAGAGCAACTGTACATACTTCCTTATGCCAATGAGCCAAACAAGTGCATTTCATGAAAAATGTTACTTGCTTCCTTTTGCCATGGCAGGGCAGTGTTTAACTAAGCGATTTGATTTATTTTAAGGGAAGTGTAAGCGCTTTGATTTAATGTAACGGCTTTGTAAAGGCCTTAAATTCAGTTTGTTTGTCCCTGTACAGTGTATAATACTTAATCTCTCAAATGTGTATTCATGGATTTTACATAAAATTATAATATTAGTGAATGTTTAACATATAAGCGCCTTAAAAAAATACCGGGGAAAGGCCTGGAAAATTCCAAATTTCTAAAATAAAGATCCCACATGACTAAAATCGGGCTGATTTTTCCAATTCGTCATAGGACCAAGAAAAAAAAATCATAACTAATTCCTTGCATGACGATGAAGTCAAGCGAGCTGTACGCAACAAAAATTTATAGCAAAAGAGAAAACATGTATTATGATTCTGAACTTTTGAAACTTTGAAACTTGAAACTTGTATTTGATACACGACAGCATATGGGGAATACAGATACAGAAATGTTAAAACGTCAAAATTTCTTTAAATATGTCGTGCGAATATCTCACCAAAACAGGAATGTGTTGGGCCTGAACATGTTCTATTGTCTGCCGCGGAGCAGATAGGAAAACGTTTGGCGACAAAATCGGCGATCGATTCCCTTTGAAGAAAAGTAAGCCACTTTACAGTTTATCTGCGTCTAACCACGATCATCGGTTGGTTACGCACAACATCAAACACGAACATGTCACCAATTTCCATGACTTACATTACATTACGTTTGTTTTTAGTTTTGCTCAAATAACTAACTACTTAACTAACTAACTAACTAACGTTTGTTTTCAGTTTTGCTCAAAGACTGAAGTGAGCAATAAAGAACTGTACCCAACGTTTGCCCGGACAAAGCCGACTGATTCACAGATATCCAAGAATGTCGTGTCCATCCTGAAGATGTTCAACTGGAAGAAGGTGACGTTTATCTACAGCAGCATAAAGAAGTATCATCACACGGCAAAGACCATATGTGAGGTGAGGTGATGTCGTTTTTAAGAAATAAAAAATACACTTCAATATTACGCTATTGATATAATAGTTTTATTGATATGACAAGAAAAATGAATATTTAGAACAGTATTGTCATCTGCCAGGTAGTTCCGTGTTTAATAAAACAACAGCAGATAATATAACATGTATCCATGACCATATCTCTGTGAACATAGGTTTATGGGATGGAACTTTTCCGATGGAGGAAGCGGGACTGGTAGAATTTGCCATGTAAATTCCCATAAAAATTGTAAGTTTTTGCTCTAAAAAATCTTTAGCGTTTACATTGAATTTACAATTTAATAAACATTTTTTGCCCTGAACTATGCTAAATTTCCTAATTTTAAGTTGGGGTAGGGGCTGGTTGGGAGGGGAACTGATTCGCCCAACATACTCCTCTAATCTCTCAATACTCTTACGACCCTGTTATTGTATCAGTTTGTTATAATTTATTTAAAAATTTCTTAAAGAATCAAATTTGTATGTAGTTTTAAAAATCATTAGCTGTCATGTATTTCTTTTTTATAGCTTGATTGGTGTTAAGACACTAATTATATATATATTCAATTAGGAGATAAACGTAGATGTGACACCGCTAAATGTCATTTAAAACCGAACGCGTGCCTATATCCAATTAAGGTTCAAGCACGCTGTACTGGGTACGCAACCCAGGAGACTGGATTGCCTATCCAGGACAGAAGGTAATTGTACCAGGAATTACTTTATAGTCCTATCTTGAAATGAGGTCTGGTCGTCTGCATTAAAAGCACCTTTCACCAATAAATACATAATTATTACTTATTCTCGGGGATAATTTATGTCTTCTCTCTCAGGATATCTGCAGACGACGATGTTAATGTCTCCATCTCGTGGGGAATGCAGTTATGTAAAGAAGCGTTTGCATAACTCATCACGACCGTATGCCCCGACACCTATATGGGTGTGCAAATATTAAAATTAACATGAAGTTATGGGTAGCGACACGACATTGATTAATGATCGGCTATTGGATAAAAAAAAGGATAAAATGTGTTTGTTTAACGACACATCTGGAACACATTTATTATTAATCCGCGGTTACTGGAATACAAATGCACGGTTGTATATCGACACTTGGTCACAGAGGAAACCCTAATCAAACTTCAGTTGTGTCCATGATGCGTCGTATCGTGAAATAGCTTCTGAATATCTAGCATAGAACTTTTCGAAAGTTTTCACCAGCCCATGGAAACAATTTCTGAGCCAGAAGGACATGGCGTTGCTTAAAATCAGCATTATAATGAACATGCCCTAAAGTATCTCAGAAAATGCCCAGCTAGTAGGTAGCAAAAACGTTAACTCGGTAAGTGATAGGCATTAGAGGTAATGTCGTGATTTTCCAAGTTCACGTTCTGCAAAACATTTCTGTATTTGAACACTTTAGATAATATTGTGTTCCTACATTGTATATGAAAACGAAAGTGTTGGTGGTTGTTAAAATTTGAAATAGCGTGGAACATTCTGGGAAACTTATTTGTGTCTAAGAATGTTACTAATTTTATTGAATCAATTACATTGTTCGCATATTTCAAATTCAATCCTCGATGAATCTGAAAGAAACACTCCTTAAATTTATAAGGAATTGTAGGGATAACAAACGAACATGTTGGCTAATTCTCAAAATTATTATTGGAAGGTAGAATATATTTTCCAAAGTGGGATTCAAATATAGCTATGATTTCGCCAAATCTTTGAAGGAGACATAACGAATTAACATGCATACTATTGTTTAACTATAAAATAAGTGTTAAATGGTCAGTTACCCATGCCAGAAAGGCCAAGATTGAATTTCTCTCAGAAGTCATGAATTGGAAATGATGAGTTCTTGCAGAAATCTGCACAGTTACAAGCAACATATGCATAATCAATATTTATCATCGTCTCCACTATAAACATACAACTTTATTACTTATGCCATCATCAATAACTTGTTCAAATCGAATCATTTGTTATGAATTAAAACAAATGCTATGGAATATTATGACCTCAACTGATTATATTAATTAATTCTAATCTTTGGTCAAAACATTTATACAGAAAAGTGTGTCCCACAATAAATAAATTGAATGTTCATGCTAGCACTATATAATGCAATATTTGCTATTACTGAAATGTTTTAAAAATAATGTTATGTTTGCTGTTGCCCATTAGACATATATTTAAATGAAATTCCTTGCTGAATAAAGAGTTGCAGTAGTTCTCTGGGTAGAGATGAGGCATCCAAGGATATTGTAGGTTCTAATGATTCACCACTGCTGTTTCTACTTCTGCTTAATATACTGTCACGGTCAGACAATGTTAACGGTGAACAGCTGAAGTCAAAGTCAAGATTCCTCGCAGACATTGGTCTTAATAAGTCATCAGTTGAGAGAAAATGCTGAATTGGTCTAGAATTGAATGATTCCATCACTGGCGACACCGGCTGAAGGAATAATGGACTATTTACACTGGGCTCAAGATTGTACTGTAAATGCTGTCTTCCAAGTTTAGAGTCAATATGTATAAATGATGTTGGCTCAGTAACCAATGAAGGATGATTTTGAGATGTATGTTCCTGTGTACGTCGTTGTACTTTCAGATCAGATGAGTCTGTAGAAGTCGCTGCAATTGAGTGAACAGTGGTCTGAATAATTTGTGACTTAGTAGACTGTGCAATATTAGTGCTAGGAGATTCACTTGACAGTTGATTGCCGACTACAATCGTGGAAGCCACACCATGTGACGAACTGCATGGTCCTGTGGGTTGAATTTCTGGCAATAGCTTCTGAAAGGATACAACTTTCTCAGTGGCGCATGTCCCTGGTTTAGGAAAGATATTTGAAGATGAAGCCAATGTTCTGTTCTGGTTGGAAAGATTAGAAATCAATGGAGTTTTTATTGCAGTTGTATTGGCTAAATGTTTGGATTGATGCGCGGTCACCGACGAATCATCAATATTTTGCCGTTTTTGTCTGTGATTGTTTTGGTGCATTGGTGGGATAGCAAAATGAAGCACATTACTTTCTTGATCATCAAAGGGCGAAGGATTTTGCTGAACTTGGCCTTGAACTATCATCTCTTGTATTTGTTGCATGTTCACAGGACTCAGAATCTGAATCCTGGAACCAGAAGAAGGAATTAAAGCTGGTTTGATAGAAACTGGAACCGATTTTTGTTGAATTTTCTCAGCACGATTAGAAGTGATTGGTTTGTCAGAAGCAGAAAATGCTGGAGTTAATGAAAACTGCATACCTTGATTTTGTACATCAGAATGACTAGACAGTTTTTGTTTATCTGTACTGGAAAACACTGGAGGGATTGAAAGGTGTATGCCTTGATTTTTTGACACATTCTGAACAAGCATGACTGGCCTAGCCGCACTTCCAACACTATTTTGAGGCTCTCCATTTGAACTGAGCAATGCTTTTTGATTTTCTTTCTGCTTTTGAATAGTACCAGGCTGAACAATATGAACTCTAGAACTGTTTGGAATGGCTTCAGTTTCATTGGATAGGGCCGATACCGAAACCATTGAAGTGGGCATTCCTTGATTTGGTGATACATTCTGAACAAGTACAAAGGGAATGGCTGACCTATTGTCCTGATAGATCTCACTCTTGTCACTTTGTCTTGATGTTGGAGTTTGTATCTTCAATGGTACCATATTACCTTGATGAAGACTGTGTTCAGAATTCTCCGAGACATGGACAGTTGGAGCTGATGTGACTGGAAATTTAAATTGCTGATTTTGTGTCCCATTGTGCAAAATCATGAATGGCACAGACGATACATTCGTTTCACTTAACAGCTGTGTGTGTTTTGAGCTAGAAGATGACGACTCTAAATGCCAGTCAGTTCTTTCAGATTGTGACACACCTTGTAGAGGAACACACATATTAGGTGGTACTTGTGAATTAACAACATTCACATGTTGGAGTTCAATGGCTTGTGCCATTTCTTCTGCCTCTCTTAGACCATTTTGCTTGCTATTACCAGATGTTGCTGTGCTTGATTTCTGTTGCTTCACTATTGGACGACCATCTGCTGCATTCTGTCAAATACACACATAAATTATATATAGTACAATTATTAACAAGAAAATACTTGTAACACAACTTACAAATAATGTCACACATCTCTATAAATAATAAAGTTATATCAAATAGCATGGAAACCGTTAGAAAATGCATGAACATGCAACAAGCTTCGTGATCATTCTACAGATGGACTCTGAATCTAAGGCATGATCACAATACAGCTTGAACACATACGTTTTACTATATTTGAGCTTGTAAAAAAAGGTTGATCAAAGCAAGATGGTGATAAAACTGAAGGCCTGAAGACTTCTGATTAACATGAAACTCTGCAGTAAGAGCCCAAGACATAGGTATTTAATAAAATCTGTTTTAGTGTAGTAACAAATTGTTTATTATTTCAAGTTTTATGATCTTAACCGTTACTTCTTCCATCTTTTAAGGGTGAACAACAATGAAGTGTGATGATATGACATTGTGATGTAGACTGTGGGTTACCATCTGCATGGATTCATTTATTTAATTACAATTGTAATGACATCATTATTTTGCAATACAATAAGGATTACTCACTGGTGATGTCTGTAAAGTTAAGTAATGTTTAACTTGTTATTGTGCACAACTAATTATAACCACAGATAATTACCCTATTACTCTGTATTTGTGGATACATGATCTGTTGCGATCCACATAGTCTAAACTGTGGCTGAGAGACTTGTTGCGATACATTTAATTTAGACATGTGTAGAGTTGAGACTGGTTGGGAACCAGCTTGTTTAGGCAACTGTTGATGCAAAGCCTGTGGAGACCGGTCAGATACAGACATCGGTTGAAGCTGTGATGAATCAGATTTAGAAAGATGCTGAAGTAGTTCTTGTAGAGATCCATCTGGTTTTGATGTCTGCTGAATTATAGCCTGGGATGAAGGAACTTGTTCAGGTATAACTTGAGGTAGATTGTGTTGAGATGCTCTCACACGAGACTGGGAGAACTGCTGCAGTACAGAAGGTTGTGTTACATCTGCTGCAGACATCAGCTGAAACACCGCTCCTTGAGATTCATCTGCTTTAGACATCTCTGGAGGAATGGTCTGTTGAGACAATTCTTGCTTCGACAACTGTTGGTGTAACGGATGAGGTGCGTCTGGTTTTGTGAACTGCTGAATGAGAGGATCCTGTGACCCATCTGACATGGAAAGCTGTGTGAGTAAAGTCTGCTGTGATTCGTCCGAGGTAGACATGTGTTGAATCAGTGTGTGCTGCAGCAGCTGTGCCTGGACAATTCGCTGCTGTTCCTGTATGTTTTTCTGTTGTTGCAGTAGCTGCTGCTGTAGATGTAGTAACTTCTCTCGTTGCACATCAGACTGAAATACAATGTAATTAAGTTAGTTATAAAGATATCCTGCAAACATATCCCTTTTATGGAATTATAAACAGAAGACAATACATGTGCCTACTTTTGTATAATCTACAAAGACGAGTTATGTTCAGTCACAATCATAATGTAGTTGGGAAATGACATACTGGTTTAAAATAGATGCTTACATTTGCACTGGTTGCATCAGGCTCTGCACTGTTTGTAGAACGATCTTGGCAAGTTGTGGTGGAACTGATCTCGGACTCCTGATTGGACTGGTCAGTGCATTGGCTGACCGTTGATGTAGGTGTATCTGGAGGATCCACGCGCAGAGCATTGGCTGAAAACAAAGTGATCATTAACACTGTGTCACCATACATCCAGCTATTAAAGGAATCACCTAGACAACGCAAGAAACGAACTTGAAACAAAGTAAAGTTTGTTTTATTTAACGACACCACTAGAAACACATCGATTGTAAATCAGTGGTTTTTGGATGTCAGATGCATGGTTATATTGACACATGGTCACAGAGGAAACCCGCTGTCGCCGCTTCATGGGCTTCTCTTACCGAAAAACAGCAAGGGGTCTTTTATGTGCACTTTCCCACAAACAGAACACACTACAGCCTTTGATATACCAGTCGTAGATCACTGGTTGAAACGGGACATAACCCAACGGGTCCCCTGAGGAGGATCGATCCATCGAGCCGCAGGCGGACCCTTTACGGCTGGACTATGCCCTACTCCCTGGAAGGGGATGCGGTCAATCCTCTACGAAAGTTGTTGGTATAGCGAGACATGTCTGTATTTTGAGACGGCCCCTCAGTAGACACTGATTTAATGAAAAATCTTATTTACACTCTCTTGTTCTGTTTCTTTTTCAAGATTCCTGTAATAAAATTATTATATTCGTGCTCACATCCTTGGTCAAATATCATTTAATTATGTCTGTCGGTTACAATTCCACGATCTTTGCGTGGAAACTTATTCGAAATTTCGTATTCCTACCGAGCTATCTATCCTCCTTAAAGTCACACTTCAGAGGTGGATGCCATCGTACGTACGAAATTAGGTGTCACTTGTTTAATATGGTCGTTGAACTTTTGCCTACAATAATTTAGTACGTACGCATATAAATTATTGTTTTAGACAAAAGGACACAGTAAGCTACTATAACAGTTTGGATGTCCAGAAATACATAGGATAATATACACATATCGATATTGTAAGTAATAATATGTAAGTAAATGTTAATTTTAATAAGAAGAAATGCGTTAATAGCCAGAAATATGTTTCAAATGGCATAAGACGCGCACGTACGCTGGCACTCGTCTTAAAAGTCGGGACTGTCATTTTAATATGGAATGTTGTCGCTCATCTAAGTGCTCTGCAGAACGTGTCAGTGGGTGTAAATAAGAGAATAAATTAATCTCCTCAAATTGAATTGGAACATACTAGTGGTGTGGTAAGTTAAATGCCTCCGTGGTGCAGTGGTTAACGCTACGGACTGCAGGCTGGTAGGAACGGTGTTCGAATACCGCGGATGGATTTCACTTTCCAACTCCAAACCAGAGTGAGTGCTCCGCCATGCTCAATACCACTTATACCGACCAGTGTCCACAACTGGTTTAACAAAGGCCTTGGTATGTACTAACCTG
>JAUTCZ010050212.1:0-11187 GCA_032273805.1 Melanodrymia brightae | reverse complement strand
ATCTGGTGTTGAGAGTGAACTTTAGACATCCCTGAAGGAGATACTCCTTACTCTCTTGGAGAACATATGTAAAAGTAAAGTTTGTTTTATTTAATGCCGCCACTAGAAACACATGGATTATAAATAAGCGGTTATTGGACGTCAGACGTATGGTTATATTGACACATAGTCACAGAGGAAACCTGCAGTCGACACTTCATGGGCTACTCTTACCGAAAAATAGCAAGGGGTCTTTTATGTACACCATCCCATAGATACGATAAACCAGTAGTGTACCACTGGCTGGAACGGAAAATAGCCCATACAATGTTTTGCGCTGTGGAAGATTGATCCCTCGACCCATCCCGCCAGGTAGACATTCTACCTTTAGACTACGTCCCACTCCCCAGAACCTATGTAGTATGATATAGCATTTGTTCCAAATCACTTGATGCCAACAGCTACGACCCTTTCCAATCCACTTCACGTACAGAGCAAAGAATAGTTTACACAAACGAAACCTTTAAGCACTTGCCCAAGGGAGTAACAAAATGTTATTTCTTGAGACAAGTGGCTACTTAATATAGGTTCTGTATGGTTGGATAAATCCTATGCGCTACCAGATTTTTTATACTAACTTTGTACAAGTGTGGATATTTGATAATCATCGTTTCACTTTTGGGGCTACCAGAATGTTGATGTGTGGACTACCATTAAAACATTTTCCCCCAACTAAACTACATGACAATGTAGAAACAGTATTGAAATAGTTCAATTAACCATGAATGTAGGTTTCAAAACGATGTGTTGATATAATATTCTTTAAATACAGTGTATTCAGGATGTGTAAATAGTGGACCAGTATTAAAATACTTGTAATAAGGGAAATTTTGTAAAATGAGAAATTAATACAGAATTGTATCTTACCATATAGGAATGAGGTTTGCCTTCCCTTCCTACCTAAATCCACACTTGTTACCTGTACATGCAGGTGTAGCACCAATAATTATGACAAGTAAAAACAAGAAGAGAAATGCAGTCTTTATTCTCACACACACATACATTGCCAATCATTTGATGACGTCATCCAAAGTAAATGACATTCTAGACACCTTGTAGAAAAACCAAACAATACATACTACTTCATGCTAAATAATACTATTCACAATTTAACATAATGGAGCTAAAGAAATCTCACATGATTATTTGTGGAGACGAAAATGCAAAATAACAAAAAACAAAATTCTGATGTGATTTCTGGTCTCCACATTGGTGGCCATCTTGTTTTTAATCCATCCAAGATTTGAATGAACTTGTGTTAACAACCACACATATAGTTGAAAATCAATTTAACAAAAACCTCAACGGCATGAAAGAATGGTTTAAAGTTGTTGAACAGATCAAATTTATATTTGCAATCAGGTCATTACAATTTACATTTGTAAATATATTTAACCCGTCTATAAAGGCCATTCAAGGGCCTACAAAAGGCCTTAGTCAGCAGGTGCCTTTTATATACAAGTTAAATACATGCAGGACTTATCTAAAGTGCCTTTTGTACAGAGGGAATTTTTATAGCAGGTTCGCCTGTAATGTTCTTGCTATCCACTAAAAATCCTCTGACCTACTAATCCCAAGACGCATTAAGTGTTGCAAATATTTAGGACACGAAATATAGAAAAATGTAAAGATGATGCAATAGAAAAATGAAAAGATGCAACCAATCATTTTACAGGACACTTGATGGTGCTCATGGACAAGAATACAAAGTTAAATTAAAATATCCTTATTGATTGGAAATATTGTGCAGAAATTCAATGCTGATGGAAAGTGATTATTAGAAACAGACGGTATCTTCATCTGCTAATGCCACAATAAAACAAAAATAACAATTCGTTCGAGTTACAAAATCTCTTCCCAAGTGGTTTTCAACTTTTTGCCCATTGATACTGAAAGTTATGTCATTTATGTACTGTCATATCTCTTACAATTAAAATACACCACTTGAAATACAAAAAACAAAGAATGCACCACAAATGTATGTAACAGTACATGAAATGCCGCTAATATGATGTATCTAAACTATTGGCGTATTAATAATTTTATGCAAAACAGGCCGATCAAAGAAACTGATTTTATAAACGTTTAAAAAACTTCATATTTGGATATTTGGCAATTCTGACAATATTTACTATTGTTTACGTGCAATTTTATTTTTAGGTGTTTGGAATAAATTAAAAGTATTAGTAGACTGGTGGTTGTAGTTCATTACACTTACTAATAATGGGGGGAAAAACGAAATATGAAGACTTCAAACAAATAGTATGTAAATCTACGGAGTCCGTTAGATGACTTTGCCACTCTTTTTTTTATTTCGATATCACAAAATAAAGATTATAAATCAATGTAACAAAATAACATTTCGATATATCGATTTACATAGTCATCTAATGGGCTCCGTATAAAACTATGTATGGATCACCTTTTCGTTTCACATCGAAGACTATAAAAAAAAATTAAAAGAAGAAAAATAAAAGGAGTGACATGACTTCCACACCAAAACACTCCAGATGAAGCTTACATTACCAGAGATGAACTACAAAGGACAGTATCATTCCTAGCCACTGGCCCACTGCTGGCTTCGGCATAAGGACAACAACCCAACGAAATGACAAACATCCGGTAGCCAATATTTGCTAATTTGGCAATTTTGTCAAAACAATAAATATCGTAGCATAAACATTAATCCATATAAACTCAATGTTGAGAGCATGCTTAATGACTTGTACCAACACATACTATAAATAAGCTGAATATACATACAATTCTTGTACATGTATAAGGATTACAAAAATAAACTTGCTCGCACATACCAGTTACATAAAGATAAAAAATAAATAAAACACATTCTCAAAATCGTTTGCATGTCAATAACTTATACATGTGTATCAAGAATACAAAGCATTTATTTAAAAATAAAATGCCAACAGATCAGACTGATTTCGAGTGACTATCAGATATAGAAACTGTTATGTGGTGATCCAACTGAGATGATCAGTCAAGGCACATGTTGCACATAGAAGTCATCTAGTTTTTTTAAAGAAATTTTTATTTCAATATTATGGCATTAACACAAGTAGACTAAGTTTATTATAATTATGGTCTTGTAATGGCCTGCATTGAAGATCAAGAGACTATATAGTATAGTACTCTTTATTGTCTCCCAGTCCATCAACTTCATTTTATAATTACAAGTGAAATTTATTAAGGTTCAACGTACTGATAATACGGTTTAAAGTCGACCAATGTTGTATTTTTATCTGTATAGTAGAACTGTTAACAATTGTTACGGCCTAGGCCAAGCACGTACATACATGTATTAGACCAGAGTGAGTTTTCATATTGTGAAACATGTTGGCAAGATAAATTTGTTGAAGAAGCTTCTCTTTAGATAAATATATTTCTATGTACACTTAGTGTGCTCTTGTACTCTTCGACTTATGTACATATTAGAGCATACATTGGGGACATTAAAATACACTACATTAATGCTTATTGATTCTTCTATAACTTATTAAAAACAATTATCATAAACTGTTACAAGTGCTCTTGACCAATTCAGTAACAAATCTTTTTTGTGCAAAGACAATTTGTATTTTTTAAAGTCCTTTTTTTTCTACACTGATCATGTTTTTATAAACGTTTGACTTCTCAATGAGTATTTCACTCGCAGAATAAACAGTTTAAAACATCTGTGTTGATTTTACAATCAAGAACTGGAAAAATCAATAAACAATGATTTAAGACATTCCATCATTGTCCAGCATATCAGAGCTGACAAAAATCGGTGGTAAGACAATTTATTTCCAACAGCTTGTCGGTAATAAGAAAAAGGAAAAAAATATTACAGCATCCAAAACTCTCTCTGCACAATAAAGTTCAGCTTTTCTATTAAAATGTGGTCATGTCATGCACTCAAGTTTTGATTTTTTTTTTTATACCAATAATCAAATTTTTTCATTAAAATTTCTTTTCTAATAATACTTATCCTGGAATATGTTTGCATGCTAATTGTGCACAAGGGGACAATACATCCCACAAGCCTGAGGATCCCAAGACACTGGAACAGCTGCTAACCAATTTACACCACCCGCCGTTTCGAATGCACGAACTGACATTTAGCATTATTCAAACATATTCCATGTTAAGTTACTGCAGAAATTTATAAAAAAAAACATTAAGTACTTGTTGGATTTGACACACTTCCCAAATGTTGGTTTTAAGTTGTAACAGGAATTACTTTTACATATACCCGGTAGTTGTTACAATAAAACTTAATAATTATATACCTGGTAGTTGTTACAATAAAACTTAATAATTTTGGAGAGGTATTAAAACCAGTTATGCATATATGTGTCTCCACAATGGCAAGGATGCAATGCAATGGTTAGCTTCAGGTATGTTGCAGGATTGATTATTCCCTGCCACCTTGAGATAGAAAATAAGCCATGCCAAAAGAAACAAGTTTCATTATTTATGTGTGTTCATGTCATCATTTTTTAAATTCATCTGAAACAATAACATGCTGGAAAACAATGGGATTTTTTAAATTTATTTATGAGCATGTTTGAATTCACTCGAGATTGTAGAACTGCTGTACCAAAAGAAACAAAACTGCCATTAAAAATACAATATATTGCAAGTTATGCTCATAAACTCGGGATGACAATTCGTCACCTAATTAAGATAAGGTCATAAGTGACAATGTAACACCATTGTCACTTATGACCATATATTAATTAGGTGGCGAATTACTATAGATGTTCCTAAACTGGCAGTGATCTTTCGATATGAGTTAGTCATCATCATCTATTGTAATAATTTCACCAATACAAATACAATCATCATCATCATCGTCGTCATCATCATTGTGAGGAAGTTTGTCTTTGTTGGGTACAACTGAACTTGTACAATTGTTTGCTTTCAGACCACTGTTTGATGTTGTAGGCCGAGGATTTTGATCTGTACAATGTTTTTCTGACATGCTGTGATTGCTAATAGAAGAAAAACAGCCGATCCTACCAAGTTCTTTCCTGATAGTCTGACATGAATCCGTCTGCAAACTATAAACAGAGGAGATCTTCAGCTCTTGAGATGCACAGTTTGTGAATTCATCTGCTACAGGAACTACATCTGTATAACGTTTGTTTTCCAATGTAATACTGGGAGATACACTCGGAGTCTTGTTTTGGCACACAGGCGCGGAGGATACACTTGATAAGTTTGTGACTATTTTTGTCTGGCCAACGTCATCACAATCACTATTGAATGGTTTTATCGACACATTTTTCAGTGCACGTTGAAGGTGGTCGTACGATTTTGGCAGGATAGATTTGTACGGTTGAAAACTGTCACTCTGTAACTTGTTTTTCAAAAGTTTTATATGATTCTCCTCTCGATGAATACGATGTCGCTTTCCGCTTGCAATGCTGTTATCATCGAGATCTTGTCGGACCTGGAAATTCTGTTTTCTTCTATTGCCACAAAGTATTTTTTTGTCACTGAATACAGAATTTTGACTTGCACTTTTCTCAATCTGACTTTCAACTTTGTTGCCGAACTCTTGCGAAACAGGTATATAGACCATCTTTGAAGATGAATCTCCATTGTTTTCATTAAATTGTTTTTCGACTTTCTTAATTAGAAAACATGGCCTCGGTTCGGATGTTAAACATTTCATTCTGTTTTCGCAAAGAATATCTCTCATCACTGGATTTTGCACGCCAGGACTCAAGACATTATACTTCGCAGTGTGTTTGTATACATGGCCAGGCTTTTGATTAGTGGAAACTCTGTTAATGTTTGACATCGGAATATCCACAGCAACGATAGAAATATCATCATCTATCGTCCACACAGTGTTATCATGAAACATGGGCTTTGCCCATCGCTTTATCTCGTCATCTGTCACACGATTTAGCACAACACGGCAGCTCTTCATTAATCTCTTCAACTGTCTACTTCTTTCGGTCAGACCTGTTTTGACACGTATCAAGAACTTCTTCTTGTCGGCTTTAGAGAATTTGATTTCATGAGAATGTTTAGGAATTCCTTTCCTTCTCCTTTTAAATGTAACTGGAAAATCCTGTGGTCTTATTCTCAGCTTGTCCGTAAATTCAGGTCTTGGAGATGTACCACAGTACTCTGAAGGGTCGTAAATAATGTTTAGCGTATTTTCACCTCTCACATGTCTTTTCAACCGTGTTCCCAAAAGAGAACTAAACGGTATGCGAAGAAGATATCCTTGTATTTGTGTACTTGAGTCCTCAGATTCATCTTGGTCATAATGGCTGATGTACTCTGTGGCACAAAAGCTCAAGCGTTTTCTCGGTGAGTTTTCCATATCACGACTCATTTGGGACATCAACGTTCTGGATGATCGTGGTGAACAAATCTGATGCCTTTCGAATTCGTCAACTTCTAAAATTTCGCAATCTATATCGACTTCTTTTTTGGTCTCCTTCGGTTCTTGTTCCAGTTGGCTTGTCGACTTTAATCCAAGACAGTTTAAAAATTCAACTTGACTCAATACCCGTGGCACATTGGACTGTCGCCGTGCACATTTAGGTCCCAGAAGTTTGGGCTTGGGTGTATTCAATTTAATATCAAAATGAGACTTAAAATTTTTGCTATTTCCTATTAAATAGGTAGGTCCAGATATTTTCATCTCCATCTCTTGACAATTATCGTCCGTATCACTATCCTCGCTGTAAATGATGATATCGTCACTGGAATCACTGAGCCCACTGTCTTGTATCTCTTCCACTTCTAAATCCATCAGTTCATCAATAGCATTGGTGTGATGCACACTTTCTGCAAGTACAAATCATATGCATGTAATATAGCATGACAGTTCTATCATTTAAGAGCACACTAAGCAAATGACTTATTAGACTCGTATCTGTTAAGTACAAAGACAAAAAAATATTTTAGGAAAAAATAAAGTGCCCGTCTCTTTGTTAATATAATATTAATATCATCAGGAGAAGACTATTTAACATACATTATAAATTATATATAAATAGTTATTATAATTAATTTGGGATGGCATTGTAATAATAAATCAAAACCTTACTGTCACCCATTGATAATGATTGACGTTAGTGAATTAATTTAAATAGTGCATGACAACATTTGCTTTGTGTATAACTCTAGCTGTACATCGATCCACGCACCAGAATGGGGAAGTAGAATAAATTACCTTCCATTTTGTTGATTTCACTCCTTTCCAGCTCACAGTTAGTTTCTTCTTGTACCTAAAAAAAATACAAACTAAATTTTCAAATTGACAAACGTTTTGGCTAAAAGACCGAGTAACACGTCAAGATTTGTGTCCATTATTGAGCACTAGAATATGGAATATGAAATAGGCATGAGATAAACTCTGCTGTCTAGACACATGGGCATAAAATAACTCCAATTTAGACACATGGGCATGAGATAAACTCTGCTTTCTAGAGACATGGGCATGAGATAAACTCTGCTGTCTAGACCCATGGGCATGAGATAAACTCTGTTAACTATATACACTTTGTTTATATTATTGTATATACCATATTTTGACGCTCAATGTCTTTTTTCATGCTGGGGTGTCGTTAAAGATCAATTCATTTATGTACACTCAGTTGAAGAGCTAGAAAATCCTTATTTAAAAAAATGCGTTAAAACCTACATACCACTGTTGGCTTCTGTTCGGAATTCAAAAGATCTGCATGGCCCAAATATTGGTAACATTTGGTAACAATTTGCCGTAATGTATCAACAGAACCATTTTCAATCTGAGGTTAAAATTTAAAAAAAGTATTAGTTCAAATGTCTTGAGCCATATTACTAGTGGAAACACTGTCACATTGATAAAACATCTTCACACATTGATAAAACATCTTCACACACATCGATAAAACATCTTCACACATTGATAAAACATCTTTACACACAATGATAAAACACCTTCACACACATCGATAAAACATCTTCATACATTGATAAAACATTTTCACACACATTGATGAAACATCTTCACACACATCGATAAAACATCTTCACACATTGATAAAACACCTTCACACAATGATAAAACACCTTCACACAATGATAAAACAGCTTCACACATTGATAAAACATCTTCACACACATTGATAAAACATCTTCACACACATTGATAAAACACCTTCACACATTGATAAAACATCTTCACATTGATGAAACACCTTCACACAATGATAAAACATCTTCACACAAATCGATAAAACATCTTCACACATTGATAAAACACCTTCACAATGATAAAACACCTTCACACATTGATAAAACACCATCGCACATTGATGAAACACCTTCACACATTGATGAAACACCTTCACACAATGATAAAACACCTTCACACATTGGTGAAACACCTTCACACATTGATGAAACACCTTCACACAATGATAAAACACCTTCACACATTGATGAAACACCTTCACACATTGATAAAACATCTTCACACATTGATGAAACACCTTCGTGCAATGATAAAACACCTTCGCACGATGATAAAACACCTTCACACATTGATGAAACACCTTCACACATTGATGAAACACCTTCACACAATGATGAAACACAGTCATACAATGATAAAACACCTTCACAGGTTTTAATTGACCAATTTGGGGCCCGAAGTCCCAATTTGAAAAAAAAAAAATTCCTAATTTCCCCTTTCACATTGATGAAACCACCTTTACACACATTGCATTACTTTCATATCCAATCCAGTAATTAGTATAAAAATGTTTAAACCTTTTAAAATAGATGGCCCAAACATAAACGTACAGGTTGAACATGATGTAAGCCGATTCTAATGAAACCAATTAACCCTTAGCCGATGCAACCTACTTGAATGTTTAAAACAGTCCTGACCGGCCCTCTGTAACCGTGTGGCTAAACTTGATAATACATGTACCTCATTAGACTTGTCCTCTCCATTCAGCTGCTCTAGAGCCAGTGGAGTATCTTCTGGCCACCATTCGGGTTTCGCATGTGATCTTCCCTCAGACAGGCTCAACATCTTCGGAATGAATTCAAGAAGTTGTGTCTACAACAAAGTTTAAAATAAAGTTCAAAATAAACTAACCAGATTTGAAAATGTTGCTGAACAATATTAATATACAAGTATGGTTATGCAAGAAACAAAGTTCTAGCTAGGCTTTCGTTCGACAATTTTAATTTGAATTTTTTTTTCAAGTTCGAAGTAGCAAGGTTTTTCTCGTGTCAAAAAAAGGAAAACGAGCCCCACAAACAAAATGATTTAACAAGTGAAATCTATTTTAACATGCAGCAACATGAACTACTGCAATCAGAGGTTCTAGAATACGGTGGCCCGATGTCCAATGCCAGTGATTTTCTGACTCGGGCCAGTAAACAATATAGCTTTGTCTGTACAAGTATTATTAGTTCAAACAATAACTTGTACAGATTTCAAGTCTGTTTTTAATAACTGCAACAAGACAATAAGGAGCTGTTATTCCATACATTAATGACATTTCATTCACAGACAAGTGATTAAATTTTCAATATTTTTTCCCCTAGAATTGTTTCCCCAAGTTCGCTAGCTTAATGGTACAATGTACATGATAGAACAGAATTTAATACATTTATATACAGGATAAACCTACAGTTGCTGAGGCTATATAGTCTGAAGCCTGGATGGCTAACTGACTTCGACACTGAGATTAGAAATCAGAACCAGTTTTAGATTGCAGCTATTACTAATGCTAAACACTACCCAAATTAAGTGCAACCAAATTCTAAGAAAATAAGGTAAGTTAAATACTAAAATAACCACAGCCTGCTAATCTGAATGGGATCTTTAATAAATGCCAAGTAAAAATAAAATCTTCAAATTTTGCATATATGTAGTCAGTAGATGTACCAATTTTAATATTGCAATCTCAAACATGTACCCATGGGATCGTGTATGTGTAGTGACCGAAAATGTTGTTACATCATAGTGTTCAAGTATTTCAAGATATTTGTTTGACTGCTTTTAGAACTTGACAATTGTTTTTGGTTTAGTGTCCTGTCGGACTTATGGCATAATATGTATAAATAGTTTGCCCGGTCACTAAATTTTGTAGTCCTTGTTCATGTCTGGGCATGGGATTTGTCCAATCCTGCTAGTACAAATATGATGTGTATAAGTTATTAATTAGGATACATTACATAGTAACCGGTATGTTGCACACTTCACAAAGGTGAGACAATTATGAAATAGATTCTAATGATGTAGTTATAAATACATTTTTGTCAGTTGTGATCTCTCGAGAATACCTTTGTCATATTCTCAGGAGACAAACGAGGCAATTCCTTTATATTGTGAGGCAAACATTCCAAAATCATTATACAGTTATCTTGACTCCTTACTTTCACACCAAGTCAGCATCGTGCTAGCTTCAACACCAGTCTGAAAAGGAAATAATTCCTAGATATTTAAACAAACAACTTACACAATCAATCATCTTCAGGTATTTAATTGTTTTACAGGCATTCAAGTTTCAACAGGGAGCGTGGCGTAGCTCAGCTCAAGAGCGTCCACCTGAGGTTCGATAGGTCGATCATCCTCAGTGAACCCATTGAGTTATTTCCTTTTGCAACCAGTGATCCACGACTGGTCTATTAAAGACCATGGCGTGTGCTATCTTGTCTGTGGCAAAGTGCAGATCATTGCTGTTATTCGAATAAATGAATGAATGAATGAATGTCTAACGACACTCCAGCACGAAAATTGGCTAAAAAGTAATGGGCATTAATATGACTATACATCTATTTTTTACCCAAACCATTTGTTGTTATTGATTTCCTTGCTAGATTACCTGGGTTTTTTTAAATATAGTTTTGCACACTGCAGTCAAGTGGTCCACATTTTACGTTGACCACTTGCACAGAAATATTTATCAGTTTTGAACGTTAAATAAAAATTACATCAACTTAAAACAAGCGACTCGCAGTGCAATCACCAGGTGTATTGGGGTTCCACATGTTAAAGGCAGCATTTCAAATGGGTATAAATTTCAGGCCCCACGCGACAGAGCGAAGTCAGACTAAACTTCGCTTTCATCTCCATCACTTCGCTCTGGCACCGTCTGTGCGGCGACATCGAAGTCG
>JAUTCZ010050201.1:0-11190 GCA_032273805.1 Melanodrymia brightae | reverse complement strand
ACCATAATATGGTGTTTTGGCACAATTTGTCCTACAACGTACACTTGGGTATATATGATGCCATGGATAGAGAAGAATCTCATAAGGTGCATTTGAGACGAAATGTCATGGGCAAGTGTAAACAATGATTATTACTGATAACTTTTAAGAAAATTCAAAATTATAAACGTGTCACACAGCGTATTAAATAGTCGAAATTAATAGTTTAATAATAAATAAATATGTGGTTCAAATGCAAGGAAATCGAACTTCAGGTCATCAAAATTTGCGTTGAATATTGGTTCTCATCTCTGCATGAATATAACCGGATTAACCCCCATCCCCTGCATCTTTCAATAAAACTTGAATCATATCAGTGTATAATATTCAACAGTTCTCATATCGAGCTTGATGCTAGCTGTTTACACGCTGAATCGTATTAATAATTGGCATTTTAATTGGTCTCTTCATTTTCTGGACTATGTCTGCTTCTGTGGTATAAAGTAATGTAAAATGTCATACGTGTATTTGCATATAACTACATGGCGCCGTGCTTTCCCCGTGCGCTGATTTAATATGTGTCTATGTAGTTCTGCCAGCATCCATGGCCACTCAGCATCGCTGTTTGCCACGCATATTTGCATCTTTTCGTCCGTAACTTGTAGATTTGTGAAATATAAACGACAGAAGTAGACAGTAAATATACAGTTAATTCTCCAGCAGTAATAAATATACCGTTTTATAAACCAATCAACGTCAGCGACGAGCAGTTTGATTGGATGATCTCTATCATATAGCACAAGACATTCGGTTCAGGTATATAGACAAAGGATAATGCCGACAGCTCCCTGTATATCATACTTACGACACGAGTAATAAACATTATAATATTCACGATCAACAAATGTGCATGAATGTTGTAAATATATAACATTGTCTGAATTCAAGTGCGATACGATATACAGTCAAACCTGTCTTAAGCAGCCACCTAAGGGTGTAACAAAAATTGGCCTCTTAAGACAGGTGGCTGCTTAATACAGGTCATAATGCACTAAAATGGATGATTTTGTGGAATATTATGGTGACCCTTTAAGACAGGTGGCTGCTTAATACAGATGGCCGCTCAAGCAGGGTTGACTGTATATTTATATCCAAAAACTGTACATATAAACACATACAAAATAATATTGCATATATTGCATTGGCGATATTTATTACACCAAAATGCAACCATGGTGTTTCCTTTTAACATATACGGTAAATACCGTTCCAATAAATAAATGACCACCAACGGTCGATCCGTTCTCACCACTACAGACAGTGGTCTCAATATTTGTTCTCCGAGTGTTGAACTTTTCAAGTATTCATGTTGCCTTTCGTATTTTCCTCTGTTTGTCTTACACGCCGCATTGTTCGAGTTGTGGAGCTCTGTCAAAGATGGGATTAGAGAGTAAAGCGAAGGATATGCACTGCCTTTTATAAATGTCACATGTTAAATTGTGGTCACCGGGTCAATCCAGCGGTCCCAGGCGGAAGATGAGCCTGCCAAGCGGGCTTTCCCTCCGCCGGTCTCCGTGTTTACAAAGTGGACAGCGATGTGTCAAAGTATCACACATGGGAAACGCGGTTCTTTGTGTTTGGGAACGGGGTGTACAGAAAGACGAATGACCTACACATATCACTCTTGCTTAAATGAACTAGCAACACGAGAATCTGTCTGTGGAGTGGGAAATGAACTATCGTTTGATAGAATTGTAGATTACAAGTTTGTATACTTGTGTAACATCCGTTACTTTATCTAAAGTCCAAAACCAAGAGGGATGGCATAATAGTGCGCCCCTGGTCGCAATAGCAACAATATGAAACTTATTAAAATGAGTATATCTAATTATATGTGATGGCAAACAACTACTGTTTAAACAGTGATGACACCATGTGCTCGTTTGGGAAAATGTTGCACGTTACCTTGTTTACTTTCCATTATGCAGTGACAGACGTTTCACCAAGAAGCAAAATAGCAAATAAAATGTATATATCCGAAGCTGCTGTAAAGGTCACATGATACAGTCTTTCACGAAACAAGACTTGGTTTTGATATACATGTACGTCCCTGTTACAGGGGTGTAAATGAAGTAAAATGCACATACAATGGAAGTTATTTGGATGCATCAATCTCATCACTGTGATTCACGGGTTGGAACAGATTCATACCTGAAATGTTTCAAATATTAATCTGTTTGACAAGTAAATAAAAATGAATCTCTTCAGACAAGTGCTTTTAACAAGTTTACCAGCGCCTACTTCTGAAGTACACTATTAGCACAGTGTCACCTTTTATCTTAGAGAAGTGAGTACAGTCAAACCTGTCTTAAGCAGCCACCTAAGGGAGTAACAAAAAGTTGCCTCTTAAGACAGGTGGCTGCTTAATACAAGTCGTAATGCACTCAAATTGATCATTTGGTGGAATATTAAGGTGTCCCTTTAAGACAGGTGGCTGCTTAATACAGGTGGCCGCTCAAGCAGGTTTGATTGTATATACATCGACAGATACAACCATATTGGATAGCAAAATATAAAGATAATGTTTATTTGTTTAACGACAGAACCAGAACACATTGAAAATTAATCAGCAGTTATTGAATGTCAAACGCACGGTTATATCATCACTTGGTCACAGAGGAAACCCGCTGCCACCACATAGTTTACATACTCTTCTTTGTATAACAGCAAAGGATCTTTTATGTGCACTTTCCCATAGACAGGATATCACAGACCACAAACTTTGACAGACCAGTCATGGATCACCGGGCTCAAGAGTGCATTGGTGTTATCCTTCAATCGCCAAAGGCTTGTGAAAGATAACAGCAATTTATGAGTGCAAGTTAAAAAGTATGTACGTCCAGTAGTGAGTTTGTTATTTTATTTAGCTTGCTCTAGTGTAATATTGATTGATATAGGTTAATGGTATAACGTCACGCACAATGCTGATGTCTCACATGAGCAATATTCGATGGGAAAGATCTAAACATATTTTCTCCGATCTCTGCCGATTAAGTGTAATAAATGTATACTACATGTATATAAAGGTTTACTTGGCGTAACTTCAAACATAGCCTACCCAGTTATCACTGACACCTTGGTTAGGAACTACATTCAGGAAGTCTGTCATCTTTGTACCTCCATTTCCAGTCAGAGCCACGCTAGAAAGGTCAGAATAGCTAACTTAACATGGTGCTAGAAGTGGGATGCATTGGTGCCAATCGAAAACTTCCTTAATTTTAATTTTAACAAAAATCAGTTTAAACAACAACTTTGTTGAAATTGTCCATTGGTATGTTTTGGTAAGACATAGTCTTTTTGAAAGGGTAATTGTTGCGGCATTTTAATTTGGTCAGAATCCATATGAAAATGGTGGCGGAGGGAGAGGGTGGTGAGGTGAGAGGATAGGTCCATTACAAAAACAAGTAAAATAAGTCTTTATAAAAAGGATCTATGACAAAAAGGGCAGACTAATCTTTAAGAAATTGAATTAATATGTGAAAAAGGTAGCAAGTTATGTTTTCAGGAGGTGAAACAAGAGGATAGTTGAAGGTCACCAACTATCTCTCATAGGAGGTGAATATAAACGAAACTCACCCAGTTTTCATTTCTTTCAGAACATCGGATCCAACGATCAGTACCAACCTGAAACGTTTTTCATCTGACCAAAAATATGGATGTCTAAATTAAAAAACATTCAAAATAAGTAATGTTGATTATAATATATTATGTTTTCACAGATTATACTCACACATGTACATGTACAGTTTAGTACGAATTTGGTTTTCCTATCATTTATTTTTCTTACAATGTCAATTCTTACAATAATATTGATATTTACAATAATTACACACGTGGCTTTACCATCAAAGCAAGCTCTTGGACACCATTTCCAACGACGCAGCAATTTGCCAATATTAAGCCAACATTCTCTTATTGGAAAAGTATTACATATTACAGCAGTGTGTGCTATCCTGTCTATGGGATAGTGTACATAAAAGACCCCTTGCTGTTTTTCTGTAAGAGTAGCCCATGTAGCGGTGACATCAGCTTTCCTCTGAGACAATGTGTCAACATAACCAACAACCGCTAATTTATAATGGATGTATTCCAGTGGAGTCATTAAACAAAAAACTGAATCTGTATCTGTGTATGACCTGATGCATGTTTCGATGGACGGGCGAGCCTCGATGTCGGAGAAGAGCATGCTACAGATGAGGTCGTTGGCCTCCTCGTTCAGGTAGGTGAGCTCGGCGCTGTTCAGGCACAGGTTCACCTCGATTTCGTATGGATTCTGACCATACGGGTGATGACCACCACTCAGAATGTAGTACAGCAACATTCCCACCACCTACAGAAAACAGTTTATCACTACTAATAATTATACATGTACTATAGAGAAACAAAAAAAAGAACACTTATGAGCACAAGTGGGATTCGATCCTACTTCAGCAATTCACATGCAACTTGACAGTTCAACATCATAACCACTCGGCTAAAATAGTGTTCACTGGTTTGAACTTATACCAGTGTGTAACTACCATAACCACTCCCAACCCCACCCAAATTAAATGTGTTTGATTATGTTTAAGCATTAAAAAAACAATATAATAAAGAAACTAGAAATGTTTAATTGTATATGATTTATCAAGCAAATTCGCACACAAGTGAATTAGAACAATAAACACACCTGTATGTCTGACGTCATTGTGGGCACTGAGTCTTCATCATTCTCCATGAGCATCTCTGTGGCCTGCCAGCATCGATTTCCTCCTACAGGCAGAAACAAAATTATATAGCCTACATGTACGTCTCAATGCTGAGCAATACTTCTCAACACATTTTCACATCTCACACGTGTTAACGCTGCACAAAATATGTAGTAAGTACTGTCAACATTGGAGCATATACAGTAACATTTGCAAACAATAAGAGACAAAAATACCCCAAAAAAGCAACAATTATTTTACCTTTTTGAGGCTGTTCAAGTGAAAATCTGCACATTCTATCCTTAGCCACGATTCCATATCCCCCTACTCGAAGTTTGCCTTCAGAATCCACGAAAATGTTGTCAGGCTTGGAAGAAAAGGAATATTATATAGTAATTATATACCGTACATGATTAATCAGGGTTTTATAAACCCACCTACATGTATATACTTAGACTCCGATATTTGACCCTTTTCCCCATAGAGTTTGTAATGTCTCCCCCTTTCCCCATCCCGCACAACCTTCCCCAAAATCCCATCTTCCACCTAAACATTCTCCACCTCAGAAGTTTTTTTCTTTAAAACGCCGGCTGTAATATATGGCCAAAGTTACATCTTTGCAAAAGGCTGAGTTAAATAGACATTCTGGTGAAGACTGATGGCTGCCATATTTATAGAAACGAAAGTATGTGTAGTAGGTTAATCAGAATATAGAGCCAATTGTCTATACAATTATTGATTGAAAGCACTGCTTTTGTCGCAAATGGTTTCGTGTGGTATACAATTTATTCTATAAACCGATACCGGTATGCAAATAAGTGGAATCTACTATAGGCCTACATACAAACGTACTGTGTAACTTAAGCTAGCTAACCTTGAGATTGCCGTGGACGATTCCGATGTCATCATGCAGGTACTTGATGCCTTTGAGACGTTGCCACGCAAATAAGTGGAATCTACTGTCTATACAAACGTAGGCCTACTGCGTATCTTAAACTAGCTAACCTTGAGATTGCCGTGGACGATTCCGATGTCATCATGCAGGTACTTGATGCCTTTGAGACGTTGCCAAGCAAATAAGTGGAATCTACTGTCTATACAAACGTAGGCCTACTGCGTAGCTTAAACTAGCTAACCTTGAGATTGCCGTGGACGATTCCGATGTCATCATGCAGGTACTTGATACCTTTGAGAAGTTGCCATGCAAGTCTGTTGACAGACAGCGGGTCGTGCTTGTGGTCGAGGTGCACTATTTTGATGTACTCCTGCAGCGTGTAGTCACACAGCTCCATGGCCAGGAAGTGTTTGTTGCCCACTTCAGCCAGCGCCTGCAGTCGTCATAATTATAGAATAACAGCGTTTTATCACCTGTGTTAATAAGACTCCGATATTTGGTACAATTATGCAAGGGTATGAAATTTTACGCCACCATTATGCATTGTGCTGTTTAATTGAATACACAGTTTACTTTTAAGTACATGTGGAGCGGGTTGTGGGTCAGCAGTAAAGCATCGGTCGAAGCTTCAATCCTCCTCCCGTTCCAACCAGTGATCCACGATTGGTCTTTCAAAGGCTGTGATGTATGCTATTCTGTCTGTGAGAAAGTGAACATCAAAGATCGCTGTGATAAAGTGTCCATATAACCGTGCGTTTGACATACAATAACCGCTGTTTAATAATCAATGTGTTCCAGTGATGTCGTTAAAACAACTTTTAGTTTATTTTCAAGTAAAACAAATGAACATGATTGATCGTGTTTGCTGACGTACAGTGTGTATGGACAACATTCAAAGACTTACAAACTTTTATTATAGATCAAAGACATTCAAAGACCTAGCTACAATTTTCAAAGAATTTCATGGATGCATGGGATTTCTAATCACAGTACGCATGGGCGTCACTTGGTGGGGGACAGGGGGGGATTTGGGGGGACATGCCCCCACTTTTTTGGAGTTGGGGGGACTAACATGGCAATGCTCCCCCCCCCCACTTTTTAGTATAAATAACACATGTCCCCCACCCCCACACTTTTCTTTAAAAAATGACGCCCATGACAGTACGTTATTTTCACGTGGTATCACTTGTAACGAACC
Source organism: Melanodrymia brightae (assembly GCA_032273805.1). Taxonomy (NCBI): domain Eukaryota; kingdom Metazoa; phylum Mollusca; class Gastropoda; order Neomphalida; family Peltospiridae; genus Melanodrymia; species Melanodrymia brightae. Next base: position 4,370 of record JAUTCZ010050201.1, on the reverse strand, counting down.
TTGTATCTGAGCAGGAAGTTGAAGTTCATATCAGACTGAGCCAACTGCTTCACGACCTCTTTGTTCACTCTCATCCGGGCACCATCCATTATCTTCACAGCAACTTCTGAACCGTCTGTCAGAAAGCCTAGCACAACTGGATTCCCGCTGCCAAGCAAATAACACAGCGAGTACAATGACGGGATTCGAACCTGAAACCGTGTCCAAACTGGACATTCTCTTTTAGCCAATTTTCCAAACATAGATCATTGTATTTTTCATGAAAATGTCAAAAATGTGATAATTGATATAAAATAATTATTCTTAGCCAATTAGCAAATTTAAAAAGTAATAGGCGAGACCGGGGCATAGAGGATAGCGTTTCTTCCTTTTCTTTCGGGTACGAAATGAAAACATAAACAGAGCAGCGAACAGCAACTTGTACATGATACATGTATATCTTGACTAAAATTAATGTTAGCACCATATCAATTTACTTGATTGAAATGATGACAGCAATGTTTTGGTATTAGTGAAACCAATTATCGCGATCCACTGTGCACAAGCTGTATGACAAAAAAAACGACTTCAAGTTTCCAATAGCCGATTTCTGGTTTATGTCCGGCTCTTTCCATATGCTCTAGTTCAACATGTGTAGTCATTGCGTTTGCAAGATTCGCGAATTGAACTTGTGCGATACTTTAGGGCATGTGCATTATATTCCTTTTTTAAACAACACTGTCAGGACTGGCTGAAAAGATGTTTCTTCTGGGTTACAACATTCACGGACATACGATAACTTTCATAACATTTTATGGCAGAAATTCAAAGACTTGAATCACACCGTGACACTGGTGATTCAGGGGCGTAGCGTGATCTGGTCCTGACGGGAATGGGTGGGTTCTTATAATTATAAACTTAACAGATCTATCCTTTGGTCTACATTTTCCCGTTATACTTAGACTAATATTGCACTGTAAAACATTGTTTTAGTTATGTGGAGCGGAGATTTTGGCGCCATCTGTCTGAACGCAACAAACCTACGCTCATGCGATGTCCTTTGCAATACCATACGTTCAGCTTAGAGATACGTTTTCATCATTATAAAATACATGGACTTACAAATGAACGACAGGTACTGCCAGTGGGACAAGATACACTCATCTATTGCGAATCATAAATTATGATATCATCGAAATTATAAAAAGCGTAAAACAGGTCAAAGTATGGTATTGCATCAGTCATCATCTGTGTCAATGATGCATCATGTCGTTAAAATAGTCTCTGAATGTCTAACATAAACCTTTTTTGAACCATAATATCTAAGAATAAAATAACAACATGCACTAACTTGGGATTAATATTGAAATCCTGCGTCCGAATTGGAATGACAATTTTACTGTATTGAGTTCGCATTGTCATCGGCAGTTCGAGGACTTTGCGCAACTTATCCTTCCATCTCCTGCTCTGAGCTGTCCATTTAGCCTCAGCCAGCTTGTGCGGACTGGCTGGTCTGTTGCCCGTGACAACCGTATACGAATCAGATGATTCTGCATTGTCCATCGAGTCATTTTCATCGGTCGTGTTCGAAAGTAGATCTTTTGAAATTGGATACAGTTCCTGCGTTTGAAGCATCAACTCTGTCGGAGAAAAGAGTGAAACCGTAGGGGTTAGTGGCGTTTCTGGTAGCACGTCATCAAGTGTTTCGTTCCTCGGCTTGGCATATTCTTCCAGATCATCCATGGTCAGTCCATACAATGAGGCATAATAATGAAAGTCGTGAAAATATACGTTCTCTTTTAAGGAATCGTTACCTGTCAAATACTTAAAATGTTCTAGAACCTGCTGCTTTGCCAAATCCTCAAGAGTGAGACCAATAATGCCTTTACCAACAACAGAATCCTTCGTATCATAAAACCCCGGGAAAATCTCTCTCGTTTCTGGATATGGAAAGTCGTCCTTACACGAATCGGCTTTCTCGCTCCTATCGTCTTCACGAAGATCTTCTGGGAACAAGACAATGTCTGATTTACTGTCAACGATGTTGTTATTGCCACCAATGACCTTATTGAGAAGAAACAGGATGCTATTGTCGTCTTGTTTCCTGCTGCACTTGTCTATTTTATTGTTTTCACACCTGCCGATATACTCCTGAACAGAATTATTGGAAAGGCTTGTATGCACGCCATCATTCTGGTTCGACAGGTCTTCTTTCATTAACCCTTCTAGTTCCGCTACAGATTTACACAGGGTTGCCTTTGAAAACAGGTCTCTGTTGGTGATTATCTGCAGCGGGTTTTTGTCTGTCGGGAAATTCGATTTATTTTGATAGACATGGGCTTGTTTTTGATGTACTGCATCCAAGGAGTCTATAGGTTGTTGACATGACAACGAGTTTGCAATGCTGTCCAACGATTCCACTGGCTTCTGGAAACAAACTCGTTCGGCAACATTCGGGACAAGGAATGACGCAGGAGGTTGTGACTGTTGCACGTAATAGTCGGGGTTTGGTTGTAGGTTGTATCCTGTCCATTGTGGGAGGCCACAGACACTAGCTTCGGCGGCCATATTGCAAATGTCCGATCTTCGCTGGAAGTCATTTTCTTCTGCCGTGTGTTCAAACTCCCAGTGTTCCGTCTCTTGTTCCAAGTCATTCTCAAAGTCAACTGTCATCCCAGAACACACGGATTCAGAAGCAACGTCAGTCATGGAATCAAACGAAGAGATTGCGTATCCTGTGTCTGATTTATCTTTCCCGTGTAAGGATGGGAACTCCTGTTCATAATCAGGGTTATCGTTTTCAGGTTTGGGCTCGATATACGTAGGAATTTGACTCCAAGTCTGGTTATTGGGTATAATATTCCCCTTAGCGACATCAGACCATTTCATATTACCGTGCAGTTTAACCGGACTAGACTTCTGATTGGCTTTCTTTTTATTCTGACAATTGCGTTTTTTACTGCTATGTTTTTCAGGTGTCCCACATCCTTTTGCCGTCTTTGCGTTGGTGGATTTCACCTGAATGGACTTTTTAGATTCAACCGTTATCCAGTTACTCGACTTCTCTTCAGTGAGATTTGTCTGCGGACTATATTCAACATCCTGGGACTCCTCGTCTTGAACCTGGACGTACTGAACATACGACGCATCATTCATCCTCATCCCCTAACCAACGATACTACTGGGCAAGCAGCCGACTTTTATATTGCTGTGCTTTTCTAGATCATTTCTGTGGCCACCGCGATATTCGTGATTCGTATTCGGTGCCAACTCTGATTGAAATGATTTCGTGTTGTAACCAGCAACCAAAACATTGCTATCAGAAGCGCCAACCGATTTCCACTCTTTCTGCTTCTGTCTCTTTTGTCGTTTCTTTTCCTTCTTCTTCTGCTGCTGTTCCTGCTCCCTCATCTCTTCCTCCAACAACTCCGCGGCATTCTGTCTGTGGTACTTGCTCTGAATTCCTTCGAAGAATGTCGAAAATCTATTCCACATTTCCCTTTTTCTCTCAGTCTGAAATTTGCAGCAGCCGTCGATCGATTCGATGCCGCTGTTTGTCTTTAGAAAGTCTGTATACCTTGCCACGGCGATCCAGTTCTTCTCCAGCCACAGTTCGCCTTCTTTGGTCTCACACAGCGCTATGAAGGGCAAGAAGATCCTAGCGATGTGTTCCACGCTGATGTTCAGAACCTCGTGTTCGTCGTTGTATTTGAGAGCCTTCAGGGCCAGCTCCTGTCCGTGGGCTCGCATGAACTGCACGACGAATCGCTCCTCCACAAACGTATCCGTGTCGTACATAACCATGTAACACAGGGCCATCACGCAGCCCATGCACTCCGTTTGAGCGATGTGCTTCTGCGACATCTGGATGAGGTTGGGCAGAAGTTTGTACTTGTACAGCGACTCCTTCAGCTCAGTGTATGTAGCAAACAGGACGTGAAACAAAATGCCGTTTTCCAAATCGTCGGTGAAGTTGGCCCGCAGCTTTTCAATGCGTGTCTGAAACAAAATGGCGGAATACAACATGAAGAACAGACGTTGTCAATAATTATTAGGTTCCCAAACAGCCCCTCATATCTCTCTCTCTCTCTCTCTCTCTCTCTCTCTCTCCCTCCCTCTCTCTCTGTCTCTCTCTCCATTTGCATCTCTCTCTCTCTCTCTCTCTCTCTCTGTATCTCTCTCTCTGTATCTCTCTCTCTTTCTCTCTCTGTCTCTCTCTCTCTCTCACTCCCTCCCTCCCTCTCTCTCTCTCTCTCCATTTGCATCTCTCTCGCTCTCTCTCTCTCTCTCTCTCTCTCTCTCTCTCTCTCTCTGTATCTCTCTCTCTCTCTCTCTCTCTCTCTCTCTCTCTCTCTCTCTCTCTCTCTCTCTCTCTCTCTCTCTCTCTCTCT
>JAUTCZ010050191.1:0-11191 GCA_032273805.1 Melanodrymia brightae | reverse complement strand
GTGTTCTTCCTAATGCTAATAGTGTTGTGTAAAAGATAAAGTTTGTTTAATGACACCTTTGGAACACATTGATTATAAATCAGCGGTTATATTGACACTTGATCACAGAGGAAACCTGCTGCTGCAACATAGGCTACTCTTTTCCACAAATAATAATTTCTGTTTATAATTATTTAATCAGACAGGACGCTGGTCGGTGTAAGTGGAAGTACACCTACCCATTGAGCCTTGCGGAACACTCACTCTGGGTTGGAGCTGGTACTGGGATTAAAAATCCCACAGGCAATGAATGGGATTCGAACCCAGTACCTACCAGTCTTAATCCTGATGTATTAAACACTGCACTACGGAGGAAATTATTAATCTTACGTAATCGATACTTCCACCCGTGGTTTTGTTAAGATGCGGGAGCGGGACGTAGTCTAGAGGTAGAATGTGCTGGATGGGTCGATAGATCGATCCTCCACAGCGCAAAACATTTTTATGGGCTATTTTCCGTTCCACCCAGGGATACCCGACTGGTTTATCAAATTCTGTGGTGTGTGTTATCCTGTCTATGGGATAGTACCCATAAAAGACCCCTTGCTGTTTTTCAGAAGAGTAGCCCAGGTAGCGGCGACAGCATGTTTCCTCTGTGACCATGTGTCAATATAACCATGCGTCTGATGTCCAATAACCGCTAATTTATAATCGATGTGTTTCTAGTGGCGTCGTTAAATAAAACAAACTTTACTTTAGTATACATTTAACAGTTTATGCATATTATTTTTTGTAGAACAATTATTAGATCAAGTAATAGCAATCACACATGTTTGCATAAATTCAGGCTAGTTACAAGTGGCACTGGTATGTTGGCGTATAGACATGACTGGTGCAATTGGCAAGTGAAAATAGCCGAAGTACACACTCTGAACCTGATACAGTACTGTCTGCAGTCTTACCAGAGCTAGAGTATTAAGCAGTTAAATTAAAGACCTTCAATCACTGACTTTGGTGCCAAATGTTTCCACTCTGCTGTATCTCCAGAGAATAGCGTAACCTTAGAAATGTTTGAACTAATTAGCTACAGGGTTTGGCAATGTATTCATACAATGTACACTAAGCAATGTTATGTAATATAATGACTTTGAAATTTTTGTTGATGTTTATAATTATATAATAGATGTATGTAATTATATAAACAAGGACAGTATTTTCTCTTCTGTTTATACGCAAGTAAATTTGCATATAACCCACTTCACACCATTGTCACTTGATTGCACTTTAATGGTGAGTGATTCTCTTAAAGTAAAATTATATATGCCAAATACTAAATTGTATACACCCAAACTGCTATTTCCCATTCCAATCAGTGATCTAGGACTGGTCCATTCAAAGGCTGTGGTGTGTGCTATCCTGTCTGGGAAGAGCACATAAAAGATCCCTTAGTTATTGGTAAGAGTAGCCTATGTGGTGGCAGTGGGTTTCTTCTGTGACAAAGTATCAATATAAAAGTGCGTTTGATATCCAATAACCTCTGATTAATATTAATCGAGTGTTTCAGTGATCTGTTTAGACCAAACTGAATAAACATCAATGATCAATCAGCTTCTGACATAGTGGAGCGTGACCCATCTCCACTGATTGTAGGTTTTTCGACATAATAAGATCAGAAACAACAAGTCTTTTGTTCATGATAGGTGATATATTTTAGACACAAAAACACAATAAAATTCAACAACAAAAAATTCATTCGTAGCAGATCAAAACACATAGCATTTAACGTTTGTATATATTATTTAAAATTGGCATAAGGTTGTGCAGAGAACAAATGATAGATTTTTTAATACCAGCAGTCCAGGCACGGGTGAAATATTTAGAAAACAAGTTAGGAAATGTGGTACGTATATAACATTGACAAAGTTTCACACAATTGGCACCTTACATTGTGAGAGTTCATTTTAGCAAAATGTGTTACCTACTGTAAATAAAGATAAGATGTGTGACCGACTGTAAATAAACATATTCTTACATGTTTGCCATAATGTATTGTCTTTTAGGCCTGTGGCAATTGAAAATGTGTTTAACCCATTCATTAATGGTAACATTAATTGGTTACCCCAAAACTTTTTGCATTTTTATTATGTGTAACCCATTACAAAATATTTCGCTATAATTATATGTAGAGAGACAATATTTATATTTGAAGTGACTGGATATAATTATCAGACATTTATCATGGTGTAGTAATGGTATACTTAAATCAAGCAGGTTTATTTTAATTACAAGTGAACACGTTTTTCATGCATGATGACGATTCATACAAAAATTCCTGTTGCCAAGCTGAATTTCGTTGATAATGCAGTTTCGTGGTATTATTCTTATTTAAAAACTCATGTTTTTTTCTTCAGAAAATGGATAAAGATAAAGTTTGTTTATCGACACCATTAGAACGGATTGATTATTAATCAGCAGTTTTTGGATGTCAAACGCACGGTTTTATCGACACCTGGAAACCTGCTGCCGCCACATTGGCTACTCTTCTTCGAGTAACAGCAAGGAAACTTTTATGTGCATGTTCCCACAGACAGGAAGGCACACACCACAGCCTTTGATAGACCAGTCATGGATCACTTGTTGGAATGGGAAATAACCTAATGGTTCCACTGAGGAGGATCGATCCATCAACTTTTTGAACCTCAGGCAGACGCTTTTGTGTTGAACTATGCCTGTATATTATTCATCAAATTCTCTTGCATTACATTATGGAGTCTGCAATATATGCTCTGTATAGCATATCAATAGCAACATGCTAAATTTGCATATTATGTTAACTGTAAATTGTGACGCTGGTGTACACACTGAATACATGCATTGACTATTTTAACACTAGTCATGACTTGCCATTAGGACAAATATGACAATTTAATATAAATTACATGAGATGTAATAGTGTATTATATAAATGAAAGTAATGGCATTTTCACTCAAGTGAAGATTTCATACATGTTTGCTGCAGTGACACATTTACATGATACATCATCATACTCCAAGCATTCATTTAGGCAGTTCAATGCTGCAATTCATTAAACTGAGATTCTATACGCACTCTTGTATAATAAATAGGTTATTTGTACATTGTTGTCAAATAACTTTTATTTCATCTTGTGAAAAGTACCAAATATATATTTTCATTCAATGAATAAACATGTTATTTGACAAAACTGCACAAATATCCTCTATATAATTATATCATGTATAAGAGTCCATCACTTATGATGCAAAATTAATGTGAACATTGTTTTTCTTGAAAAAAGTGGTATTTTAGCTAAGGCACTGGCCAAAAACAATATTACTGTGATGTATACATGTACTTTGCAACCAGACAAACAATAGGCCTGAATCATCCATGAAAAGCAATGAGGTGAAATGGCCACAAGTGTGTGATATCAAAAAGTGATTTTCTAAAATTAAGTGTCAAAGTTTTCCTCTGCAAATGACTTGGCAGCCATTATTCGAGCTCGGCTGCTACATCTGCTTGATGGGAGGCTCATAGAATCTGTTGTGCTCATTCCATCAGCTCCGTGGGGAAGTTCAGCCGGTAGAGTTTCACAGGTCTGCCTCAAGGATTGAAATCTTTGTGAAATGCTATTTTCTATAGACTTAAACTCTTCGACAAATGCATTTAGCTGAACATCCATTTGTCTTGTGCTAACAATACTGGATGTTGACATTGGTCGCATTAGTGGAGCACTTGACTTACATGCTGTGTGCTTCACTACAGCTCCATCTACGACCTCTATGTTTGGGATGTCAATCTGTATTTCAAAGTGGTAGCTGGGCATGGCACCAGACTCGAGTGTCACTGGGTTTCCTGATAGACTTATTTCCACAAGATCTTCACATGCTGACAGTGTGCAAACCTCATCCCAGTCTGTGACATTATTGTTGCTCAAATTCAAAATCTGCAGTTTGCAAAACAAGGTGGGAATATCTGAAAGTTCAAACAGTTTATTATGGGACACATTGATATCTTCTAAAGATTTTAACTTTCCTAGGCTGTTCAGACTGGTCAACTGATTGCCAGAAATATCTAAAATCTGCAAATTTGGTAAATTATTGAGTCCACTGAGGTCAGTGATGTCGTTTTCTGAGAAATTTACTTCTTGGAGATTTCTGCATCGCTGAAGATCGGACACTTTTCGAAGTCTGTTGTTCGATGCAGACAGTTCCACTAGATTTGGTAAATAGTTTAATGCTTTCAGGTTATCGAGGAAATTATAGCCAAGGTCTACAGCAGTGAGCTGAACACATGCAACCAAGTCACTGGTCTCCAGTTTCACAAGTTGGTTATTGTCAAGTCTCAGTTGTTTTAGCTTCTTCAGGCCGCTCAATCCACGTCCAACCTTCTTGATGCTGTTGTGCTGTAGATGCAGACTGCACAGTTCTTTTAAACTATCTAGGTTCTCAATCACTACAAGTTGATTCCCATACAATTTTAATTCTCTCAAGTCCTGATTATTTTCTAGTCCAATAATCTTCTTCAAATGATTACAAGAAAGGTCAAGAATTTTTAGTTTCCTGAATTTTTCCAGATCTCCAACCTCTGTCAGATCTTCTCCGTGAAGAACAACTTCGTATACTTTGTTATAATCTGATTCTTGGCATTTTTCTAACACTTCTTGTGGATTAATGGTTTTCTTTCCTTTATGCTTTTGGTGGGACCCAGCTGTTCTGCCTTCAGATTTTGTATTGGGAACATCAGTGAATTTTATACCATTCTCCAGGCATTCATTGTCTTCCGTAGTGCTAATGGCACTGGGACTTCTGGCACTTTTTTTCGGAGAACTGGAAGTTCTTATTCTACCGGAAGACGTTCTGGAAACTAAAAAAAATATACTATGTATAAACATAACATAAAATATGAATTATAAATACTTGGAATATGCGCAAGTTGTACGTTGTAGATGATAAAACAAAATTACATGTTTTAAAATTAATTTTATGTGACAAGTTGACAATACTGATTTCATTGTTAATCACATGTATTTTAAAAAATAATACGGGTAATGGTTAAACATGTAAGTTTTGCAACAAATCAACATAAATTAAGAATTTAGTTGTATGGATCAAATTGAATGTTTAATTGAGGAGCGTACTAGTTGATGGCAATAATTATTATTGAACTGCAAAAAAATGGCATCAATGAAACCCATTATGGCTGTGATTAAGATCGATCTGTGGATAAACTGAGGAGAACCAAGTATCATTTTATCGGATCGAAATAAAACTAAGAATAATCTGGTTGATTATTGCTCATAATTATTAATGTCATTACCATATAGATTGTAATAGAGATATGAAACGTATAAAATTGCAACACTAGTTTCAATTTTAGAAGTTTTCGGTAACTACCGATACCCACATAGAACAAGTTAAGAAGAAGTTAGTAATTATGCAATATATTATATTATTTAGATCATTATTTTGTACTAAAGGTACGGTAGACAATTTCTTCAATTTTCATAAATTAAGGGCACTGCAAGTTCCATGGGGTGATATCAACTGACCACTCCATAAGGTGAGAAATTCAACACAGATTGACTTTAACGCACCTGTGGCTGTTCCAGCACTTGCCGTTCTTCCACTGGAATTTCCAGCACTTGCCGTTCTTACACTGGAAGTTCTTGCACTGGAAGTTCCAGCACTGCCACTTGGCGATCGTTTTTGTACTAAACGTGGTCTTGAACCAACCGGCAAAATTCCCACTGGACGGACAAGGCCATTTGGTAGAGATCCTGCTACTCTTGCTTTCAACTTTGTATTCATACTGAAAACATTGTACACAAGGGTACAAGCCACCGAATAATCTTCACTGTAAATAATTGTTTATCTCGATGCTAAGGAGCCATCTTGTTTAACTGATCATTTTGTGTGCTTCGCCTAGACTGGATGAAAACCAGTTTACTTAAAGGTCTCTCCACACAAAATAATTGTTTAGTTCTCGTAGGACGACGCGATAATATTATTGTAAATTATTTTACACATCGACTAATCTCAAGTCCATGAGATAGCAAATACTAACTAAGCCTATAATAATAATTATTATTATTATAATATAATATTATTTGCGATTAAAAACATTGTGTGTATATATTTGTTATCTCACGGATTTGAGATTAGTCGATGTTTATCTAGTTATGATATAATTATAGTAAAAAATAAATTAAAAATAATGTTATTTTTATAAATAAAATAATTGTTTTATTTTTGTTATCCGAAATTTATTATAAACAATAAAGGAAGCTTTATGTAACTAGAGATCTTGCACAACATAAAATGATAATACAATATTGAATAATACACCTTCATACAATAATATATTAGTTAGTTATAACTTATTTACGTGCTTATATCCAATTACGGTTCAAGCACGTCTACCATGGTCACGCAGTCCAGTTGTCTCGACTGACTGTCAAGGACAGACGTTAGTGTTAGTAACTTAGTATGATGGAGGAAACCCGCTACTCTTGATGAGTGACAAGGGATCTTTTATAGGCACTTTCCCACAGAAAGGCTTGTTCATACCACGGCCTTTGTTAAACCAGTTATGGACACTGGGTTGGGTAAGTGGACGTACACCTACCCATTGGTCCTTGCAGATCACTCACTCTGGGTTGGGGTCGGTACTGGGATTAGTAATCCCATACGCCACGAATGGATTCGAACCCAGATTGGCAGTAGGCTACCTACCAGCCTGAAGTCCGAAGCGGAGGCAGGTGTAATAGGAATAGAAGTCCGTAGGAATATAGGTCCGACACAATATAAAATGTTATAGAACCTACTGTAACATACCTAGGAATCCTAGTCCAAACCAGACTTTTATAAAACATAGCTTTATTGCGCTTTTTCTCTAGGACTTCTAGGTAATAACTAGTTTTATGAATTAGACTATATGTTTCATTCCGTAAAGATTTATTTTATTCTTTAATTAATTTTGTTCTGATATAACCGTACTTGCATTCCGGTAGGACTTGCGTTCCCTTTACACCGGTTTTATAATGTAAAATTACTCATCAAAGGTTAGTGGAGTGCAACCTATGACGTTTCATTGAGACTTAGAGTTAATTGCCCTTGGTTAGATGTAGCCATTTTATCAGATTTAGGCAGTGAAACATATGCTTTTAGTAATTTTCCACATTGCAGTGGAGCTTTGCGAATATAAGGCTAACAAGATGGATTTGTTGATTTCAACAGTTTTGAGATTTTCAACTGACACAAAACATGGAACACATATTTCTTCGGTCTTCACGTAACCCGGAATCCAACAGACTGGCAAAGTTACCTTGGGCTTGTCCCACACACATAGCCTTTTAAAGGTCTATTCCGGAGTTGAGCGTTTGATGGAGTTGATGGCACCCACTTTTCAAAATGTTTAACTCGAGTTATAGTTTAACACAGGAACGTTGTTTTGTTAGTGTCGTATCTTAGTGTGATGAGAAAACTTTTGTTTGGTAGAAGAATGGAGACTAAAGTAAAACGACCATGAATTATGTCTGTACATAACAAAGTTGTCCTTGTGTATTCCTTATTGTCAAGTTTTTTCAATAGATTAATCCGTTTTCAATGTGTATGTGTAAGTAGATGTAAATAATGGGTGATCCACATTCAAGAAAAAATGCCGCTGTTACCAGACTTCGTCATCATTTGCGCAAGAAAAGGGAATCTCTTGCTGACCATTTTAGCTTCAAAATGTACATCATCTTTCATTTTAAAGAAAAGGTGATTTTATTGTATTGTAGTTTTAAAAAATACACTCCATGAAATTTATGCATAGATATTGGGTGGATTTGATGGAATTACAGAATCCTATTTCGTATTTGTGGAACTTGTCTAGTTTAATTGCAACCAGTCTTTGGCAATTTCTGTAAAATACATCTACGGTACAACGTGCCAAAAAACCTAATGAAGAAAACCATGTTATCGCTAAGAATTATTCAGCCAAATTCGACAAACTACTGCGTTTCTCTATTTTTTAGTAACAAATAGCTAACTTAATTCTTGCTATTGATAAAAATACTGTTATCTTACACACACATTTTGAATTTGTTACATTCATGCGCAATGTAAAATGCATCGTTTCCTGTTTATTTTTTTAGAAATAAAAAAATGTACTGTCTTGGAATTTCTCAGCAATAAGACAACACCACACCCCACCGCCATTTCTTTTGCAATAAAATCTGTACTTTTTAATTGACGTTTAATAGTCAAGTTCTATGGCTAAAAATGATAAAAATACCTTTCTTTCTTTTAATACAAATTTTTTTCTGATCAACACATTGTTGTTCATAAAAACATTTATTTCATTAATTACACATGGTTTACTTTATCCATTTATCCAGAGATCTTAAAAGTCAGTTATTTCAGTTATAGATTTGGATATTGATGACTGAAATAGAGGTGCTAAATCCATTCACTTTACAAGTAACATGTATACAATGTAGCAGAATTTGTGTTGTGTGTATAATTACATGTTATTTTTGTCTTTTCCAGAAGAAAAATGTAGCAATATTTGAAGTAGATGAAGTCGTTCCTGTTATGACAAATAACTATGAAGAGTGTATTCTTAAAGGTGTCAAAGTAAGTACTTAATACATTAGTATTTCTTGTCTTCATTTACCATTTGTAACCAGTTGTCGGCCTTTGCTTTTATATAAAACAGCATAACTAAATATTTCAAATACAAAGTGTGGGTAACAGTCTGGAGTCAGCCGGCCGTCAAGCGATATCTGGAAAGGTTTAATATAATATTGAATATACTGTGAAAATGACAATGAAATTCTCATTGTTTAATGTTGTAATCATTGTTTCAGGATGAAGCCTACTCCTATGAGAGCTCGAGAGAACTACTGGACAAGGATGTAGTGCAGCTGCACGCCCCCAGGTGGCAGTCCATGCGGAGGGTATGCTATAACTCAAACTTCAATATACAGTAACAAGCTCAAATGTTAGTGTATTACTGCTTGTGCAGGGATTTAATGTGTTAAAGGTTTATGGTTTCAAAGTTATCCACTCTATTCTGTGTCAAAGGTACTTAGTTTGTCAAAGTGCTCTGCTATCCAGATATATGTTTGTAGAAAAACATGTTACTATTTAATTGTATTCCTTTGACAATGTATTCAATGCAGGTCTATTTCTTTGAAACATTGCCTCGAAGTTACTGTCCATTTGACATGTTATTAATTAATCAAAGCATATAGGCCATGCAAACATTTTTACAATAAAACTAGCGATTTGTAATTCAAATGAACAAGTAAATGTTTGTAGAATACGTTTTCAAAACAAGACTGCTACTAGAAATGCATGACACATTTTTGTTGCAGGATGTCATTGGGTGCACGACGGAAATGGATTTCTTCCTGTGGCCCCGTAATGACATTGACAGAATTGAATGTCATCTGTTTTCTCGTTGGAAAGGAGATCATGCACCATTCAGACCCATTATGGTAAGAAAATTGGAACTTAAATCTGGTTAACTCGAATGTGACTGGCACCATGCTTTTCTCTATATTAGCAAATCTTTTAGTTTTTTCTTGAAACAGAAGAAATGTATATTCTAGGCTGGACTCGACTTAAGCAAAATTGATCTTACCTTTAGTCCATGTCAGCTACTGGTTTTTTCTTGATCATGGCGACTGAGAATTAACAATGCGCTGGAATGTTTCATAAACAAACTACTTTCTCTTTTGATTAAAACGGGAATTAAGTTGATAATAGGGTTTCGAGTTAATTTAACCCTATTCTAAATTCATTTGGTTTACAACAGAATTAAATATGACATTTCTTCCTTCCAGGCCAAGTTTGAGTTCAGCCATCTTGATTACGAACATCAGCTCATGAGGCTGTTGACCAATCGTGAGCGCACATGCCATATTATCAGCAACCCTTCACAGACAATGTTTCTTTTCATCAACAAACACCAGATACAGGTTTGTAATAGGAGAGGCTGGTAGTGTAATTGCCAAGGCAGTTTTGAGTGTTCAATTCATAATATACTACCTGGCACAAGTATGTCCTCAGTTTTGACTAAATTGACAAAACTCTGCCAATAAAAAGTTATCAATGGTAATAGAATTTCCCTTAAGATGATAAATCTAATCTTAAATAAATTTACAATGAATGTATAACCATATAGAATGTATAATTGTGCATGTTAACAACAATAAATGTTTTTCAATTTGTTTATTTTCTAATTCTACTTTGGAATAGCTAAGTACAATAAAAAGCCATGTCAGGGTTTTCCGTCCAATTTTTACTTAAAATGTAAGACATTATTTCTTATGTGTTCCAACAATGTTGATTTGTATTGTTGACAAACCGCCAAGAAAAAGGTAACTAATTAATAATTAAATATGTGGTTGTTTATAAATTTGTTGGACAAATACTTCGTACTGCGCTTTTTTAATTCATGTGTGCATGTTTACCAACAATGTTTATTTGTATTGTTGACAGACCACCAAGAAAAAGGTAACTAATTAATAATTAAATATGTGGTTGTTTATAAATTTGTTGTACAAATACTTCGTACTGCGCTTTTTTAATTCATGTGTGCATGTTTACCAATAATGTTTATTTGTATTGTTGACAGACCACCAAGAACAAGATGGTTGTGTTGAAGCTGTCCAGCATCTGTCTCTACCTGCCTCAGGTAACTCACCTGCCTAGTTAGCCTGGCAATTCATCTAATTCACTACTAACATTCCGGGGAGCAGGGCATAACTCGGTGCAAGAGCGTCCACCTGAGGTTCGATAGGTCGTCGGATCAAGCCTGCTCAGTGGACTAATTGGGTTATTTCCAGTTCCAGCCAGTAATCCTTAACTGGTCCATCAAAGGCCATGGTGTATACTATCCTGTTTGTGGAAAAGTGCACATAAAAGATCTCTTGCAGTTATTCGAAGAAGAGTAGCCTATGTGGTGACAATGGGTTTCCTCTGTGACCCAGTGTCAATATAACTGTTTGACATCAATAAATGCAGATTAATAATAAATGTGTTCCAGTGGTGCCATTAAACAAAGAGACTGCTTTCTTTTACTAACATACCTATATACACATAAACCCCTCTAAACCGGACCGTCAGTAAACCGGAATTCCCTCTAAACCGAACATATTTCAAAGTCCCAAACAGCCTTATGTGCTGTATTTAAACCTCA
>JAUTCZ010050180.1:0-11191 GCA_032273805.1 Melanodrymia brightae | reverse complement strand
AAAATAGCCCATAAAAATGTTTTGCGCTGTGGAGAATCGATCTCTCGACCCATCCCGCCACAGGCGGACATTCTACCTCTGAGCTTCGTCCCGCTCCCTTGCTCTGAATGTAGACGTTAAACATCTTGACCTTAATGCAGCACGTTCACTGACGCTCGATGGGTTATTTCCCGTTCCAACCAGTGATCCACGCCTGGTCTATCACATGCCCAGGTCAGTGCCCTTGCATGAGACTTAGGACCTGGATAAGGTATCTTGGGGTCTTGCAGCGTCCTTTCAATGAATAATGACTTCGGGTTCGCAGAAGAAGAAGCAGAAGAACTAGAAGAAGGACGAGAAGAAGAAGAAGAAGAAGAAGAAAAAGAAGAAGAAGAAGAAGAAGAAGAAAAGATGGCGGTGGATAAGAAGGAATACGCAAAAATGGATCAACATGATTCATTGGCAAAGAGAAAAAATCAAGCTGTAAATATAATTTGTATAATATTACTTGCGTGAAATTATTCACCTTGAACAATTTTGAGCCACAAACCATTTTTTTAATGAATACATGTACTTCAATAGTTAACGAGAAAAAGCTTCTTTATGCGATGTCTTGCTGTGATTTAAGTGCATTTGTTCGTGTATATTTAAATTCGATGATTGACGACCTGTGGGTTCTCGTAGAGATGGAATATGGAGCACGCACGGACAGACAACCTGCACTGTGCTGTGACGAACACTTTAAATAATCTACACTCTTTCATTGTTGCTTTACACAGGGAAGGAGCGGGACGTAGTCTACAGGTCTAGAGGTAGAATGTCTGTCTGCCTGCCTGTTGTTTGTCTGTGGTGGGATGGGTCAAGGGATCGATCCTCCACAGCGCAAAACATGTTATGGGCTATTTTCGGTTCCAGCCAGTGATACACGACTGCTTTATCAAATTCTGTGGTGTGTGCTATTCTGTCTATGGAATAGCGCACATAAAAGACCCCTTGCTATTTTTCGGAAGAGTAGCCCGGATTTCCTCAGAGTCCATGTGTCCACATAACCATGCGTCCGGCGTCCAATAACCGCTGATTTATAATCGATGTGTTCCAATGGCGTCGTTAAACAAACACACTTTTATCATTATATACATGATAAACGTTTTTAATTCCAATTCATACATGGCTTGACTTTGTTATAGTATAAACGCTCTGTGATAGGTGCAAACAAAACTACCAGTGGCTTGTTTATATTGGCAGACAATTTCCGTTTTTCATAGTGTGATTTTTTTTGCACGGAGTTAAGATGCGGTTCTACTTCCTAATAAATCTTATCTCCCGTTTCCAAAAATAACAGTAGCCTCACGTGAACGTGAGAGATACCGCCACCAACCTATGTTTAGTAGGTCTTGTAAAGGCCATCAAGGGTTGGGGAGGAGGGGGGATATTTTAAAAAATTAATTTAATGTCAGAGATGCGTGAAGTGTCTCGACTCGATTACTTCACGAGTGTAAGATCTTCCCAGATCTTTCCTTTCGTTAAAAGATTGTATTGATGTCATCTCCACATCCACACCCATCGTACACGTTCCCCAACAACCACCACTACCATCATCATCATCATATATACTCACTCTGAACACAATTTGGTTTGTTTTTATGAAACCAAAAGACATTGCCATTACTTAACATTGATGATTGTCATGTGCATACGTATTAGAAATAGAGCGGGACGTAGCTAAGTACAAGGGTGTCCACCTGAAGATAGATTCTTCTCAGTGGATCCATTTTACCATGTTCCAACTAGTGATCCACCACTGATTCCACAAACGGCCGTAGTGTGCGCGCGTATGCTATGTTGTCTGTGGGAAAATTGACATAAAAGACCCTTGTTGTTAAACAGCAAGAGTAGCCTCTGTCTCGTCATAGCATTTACATATTAAAAAGTGTCAAACATCTATGATAAAAAATTAGCCTACGATCCTCAGACACAACATCTTGTCTATATAAACAACTAACGACATGACACAATTTTTCTACAGTCTCGTCTGAAACCTTGTCCTCAATTCCGGCAAATGTCTTCCACATGTTGCGCGCTTCGAGGCTCTGGATTAACCCCGAGAGCCCTTTAAGAGTATCAATACGGTTGATGTATAGGCGAGCTATCTAATACACGCTCGGTATGAGGCGGCTCTCTATGTCTGTTAGTGGGAGGCCAACAGAGTTTATAGAACGTGATCTCTTCTGTGATAGAGTACAGTGTTTCCATGAAACGAGGGTTTCAACAACCTGTACAGCAAATTGATATCTAGTTAATTGATGTGATTTTACTAGAATCACGTCAATTAGCGAGACATCAATTCATAGTAAATCTGGTCAAATATTGAAGGTGAATTTTGATTTGTTGTCTGCTCAAATTGATTTACTTACTCGTGAGAAATCAAAAATATACTTTAAATAATAGTTTGTAATCGTATCTCCGTATATTGTATTCAAAAGTGGTGATATTAGATGTTCGCAAAAATGTGAGCATATCCTGTCCCATAGCTGACAGATGATCATTCCTAGTGTAATGAATCCACGATCGTCTTAGCAGTGTAAAATATCCTTTTTGTTCTTTGACGGGGCAAGATATACTCAACTTTAGCGAACACCTGGTATCACCACTGCTTCGGTTGTGATTCACGATTGCATGCCAACTCATCTTTGTCAAATTGTCTCTGAATATTTTATTATGTCTTGAGATGAGATGAGATGAGATTTATACATGTATTTGGTTACGACTGACTGCAACACGGTGAATCATACGAAATACTTGCATGCTAATATATTGCTTTACACAATTACTATGGTGGTGAAAAAGATAGCGGGGTTAACTCATTGTCCAATGAAGCAAACACATGCACGAGATAATTTGAGTTGTTTCCAAACCTGTTTAGCGTACAGCTAGATACCCCCACCCCAACTACACTAACGTGGGTCAAAATAAAATAAATATTCTCAAGTCTTTTACATACTTTTACCTAAATTTACCGCTAACAATCGCCAACAGTGGTACAATTTTGATGAACAAACCACATGTATATAATAACTAGGTGTTTACTACATGATGGGAATGTTGCCAAGCATTAATTATTTCACACTTTGATCTTTGCTTCAGAAAATCTATCTGTTTAAAATGTCTCATTTGCCTTATGTCTCGTAAAGAAATATTAACCTATTAAAACAAAGACTTTCGTGTTGCATCCAAACGGTTTCAGGTTTGGACAATTTGTCAATCAATATTATTTTCAGAAAGAATCCTTCGATTTGCAATTCTTTAAAAAAAAGTTCTATGTAATGACATTGGTCAAACCATGACAACAACTAGTCGCGTATGCGAAGAGCAAGGCCTCGTCCAAATGATATTTCTTAGAAAACTTCATACTGTCAAAATAGTAATAGTACCAATACAAATGCGCGGACAGTTGACCCAGAGCCTAGTTTACCAACAGTTCTTCATTTTTATCGGCATAAAAATAAATATATATACAATAGATACAAATATATACAAATATTGGTGGAGTGATTATAAATGTAAACAAATATATGACAGTACATACCACGGTCTTTGTTAAACCAGTTATGGACATTGGTCGGTATAAGTGGAAGTACACCTTACTCATTGAGCCTTGCGGAGCACTCATTATTAAAAATCCCATATCCCACGAATGCGATTCGAACCCCAGTACCTACCAGTGTTAGACCGACGCGTTAAACACTGCGTTACGGGGGCCGGTGTGTGATGGAACAGAGTATTGTAGCAGACACAACACCAGGGGGAGTCTGTGATGTGTGAAACGGTCTCCGGTGACTCTCAACCGTAAAACAATTTAAAGGCGTTAATGAGCTCTTCACAATTACCAACACAACTAAACAGTCTAAACAGTTCTTTGTGTCAGGCCGTTATGGTATATTGTTGAAACTAAGCACATAATGCACAATCTGAACTCATCTAACTTACAGACAGGTTGGTTAATTGATTTATTAGTAATAAAAACCCATTTCATGGTTTCCTGCCACATGATCAATGTACCAGTATCAATAGACTTCCTTGTGTTAGCAATTCTATTGTGATCGGAACATTTTGACCCACCCTTCCATCAATGTACATTGTGTGTGTGTTTTGTAAAGGCTATAGTAAAACTCGCACTTGGTATACGTATAGCATAATACCACTCAAATGCTGTTCACAATACTTATAACATTAGAATTCAGGTGATAACGTCTACTGCTTAGTATTACTACTACTACTACTACTACTACTACTACTACTACTACTACCACTACTACTACTACTACTACTACTACTACTACCACCACCACCATCACTACTACTACTACTACTACGTCTACTACTACTACGTCTACTACCATTATCACTACTACTACCACCACCCATACAACCAATATTATCACTACTACAGTACCACAACTATGACTACTACCACCACCACTACTACTATCACTACTATTACTAACATTACTATGGACACTACCACATGTACCACTACTACTACTACTAATGATAATAATAACCGTAATAATACCACTTATTCCACTACTAATACTACAATTACTACTACTACTACTACTACTACTACTAGTCCTACTACTACTACTACTACTACCACAGTTGTAACTACTACTAACACTACTAGCTGTTACAGCTTTTCACTGTATTATAATAGTGTTCTTAGGTTAATTTAAAACACACGCGGTCCCTACGTCGGCTCTAAATGTAACGAATAACTCGATTGAAACCTACACGCTTTGTAATAAAGTCCACGGCTTTACCGAGTTGTAATCATCGTTCCTCGAAACAGGTTTTATATGCCATATCGATGTTTCTTTCTTGGTCAAACACCTTTCACTGAGTCAGACGTACTCTGGGACAAATGTCACGTCTTCCCACAACACAATAATACAACACACCAAAGTATCTCTCATTTTCAGTCACCGAGATAAATTTGTCGCATTTGTGTTAAGTATCAAATTAAAAATTCAAATACCCCCGCGAAATTACATTTAATAAATACTCGTGTGTGAAGGTGGCAACACTCGGATTTATTGATATTCTACCTCAATATAGTCCGGGGCCCTCCACGACGGCAACAAGATCACCTCGACGTGACGAGTCCATCGGTAACACGTCGACAATGTTACACTTCTCCTTGTACCTTAGATCTGACGTCGACCTTTGACACACGTTTACAAAGCAAAGTGTATCTATCAAATACCCCAGCCAGAAGCAATCAAACGTTTGGTGTGATCACCAAATCGTGTTGGTACCAATTGCTTCGACCTTTGCTATCTTTGGAGATGTATCCATGCCTCATGCCTACATAAAGGTTCGCCATGATAAATATTGGGACAATGTATACACATTTTTTGTACGAGTATATTGTGTTGATCAAATATTTACGCTACTAATTTATCTGTGATATTGACTGAGACATGAAAGGAGGGATTCACAGAAGAAGAACAAATTGCTGTGGTACTGAAAGCAGAAGTACAATAAGTGTCGTCTGCTTTACAAGGACGGAGAAAGTGTTTTGATAAACAGCCGAGGAATACCACCAACCTAGCAAATTACCTGGGTTCATTTTTTCCAAGATAGGAATGATGATTGTAGGTACTGCATAAACAGACCTGTCAAGTGCAGCAGATGTATGCGAGACAAACGCATATAGAAATCTTCCTTCGCCTTACTTCAAAGCAAAATGGTCATAATAAGATATTGTTTTTTTTCACATGTTTATCAAAAGATTAGCATCAATTTCTTTAAATACGTACTAGTATTACGTAGAGTTTACATTACAAATTTTACAAAAAAAATGTTTGTTCTTCTTTTAATTACAATTTTAATTGTTCTTGAAGAGAACAGGTGGCGTAGTTTCCTCGTCTCTAAACAATAGAAGTGTTTGAACAATCTAAAAACAATTTCGTAGTAATGCATTCTTAAGCGATTTAATACGCTATTTAGGAAAGTGTTTACCAGGTAATGTTGTTTATATCAATCAATATTATACTAGTAGTGTATTGATATACAAAAGTCTCTGATTTTCAATATACACTGTAGAATCATTTTATTTGTTTATATTTGGCAAAACTAAAAAGTGTTTCTACTGTAAACCACCCTACATTGTAATTAAAATCAACTCGACGTTTCGTTAACAAAATGCTAACAGCATCAGGAGAGAAACCAAACTGAGGAGCAGATAAAATAGCAAGGTAATATAAAAGAAAGATAGCTTGCATGGTTGTAAAAAAAAGTTGGGAGTAATTGACTGATAGAAAGACAAAACCTGACTCAAGTACTATGTAATTTCTGTATGTCTCGAACCTGTGGTTTTGAATATATAGTGTCGCATAGTATCGATATATTTTAATTATATTTTGAACTTGGCGAAACATCATGTGTAGTTCATCAACAGTCTACTTGATAAACATATCACTCCTTCAACCAATATTTATCGTGTTTCACAAAAGCAACAAAGGCTTTTTCTGTGTATAAATATTACCCATATTTTGTTACTTTTATAATTAAATTGCTCTTTGGTGTTATACTACATGTACATACCTTAACGCAATAAGCGGTATTTCAAAGATAACATGGCTACTTCAGATGTTCATATGCCAGGCTTCCTTTGTTTGCCTTATACAATATTCTTGTGGCAAAACCATTCGTGTTCTTTTTCATAAATAACTTGTAAAACAGTGCTTTGCAACTGGTACATCAAACACCAAGCTGCACCTTGTCTAACTCTGGTGCTCTTTGTGTGTGGTAGAGTTGTATCGGATTTAATATAGTAGCCTATTTGTGGCGGTAGCGAGTTTCTTTTGTATACAGGCTATGTGTCGTAATAATGTTTTTCGTTTACCATCATATCAGTTTAATCTGTAGGCTAATAGAGGATTTATTATGATTAAATTTAATATCTATTTACATCTTATTGTTTACAAATACAATAACAATACATGTATATGTATATCCTACATGTTTCTGGTAATCGATATTGTTATAGTAGCTTAATGTGTACTTTTGTCTACACTAATGTGTATCGTACTAAATGATCGTAGACAAAAGTCCAATGACCATACTAAGCTATCGTATTACGAACCCATTGGATATACAAATATAGATATTATAAGTAATAAAGTGTAAGTAAATGTTAACTTCAATAAATGAAAATGTTCTATTAGCCAGAAATATGTTACACATAGCATTAGATACATAAGTACGGTGGCATTCGTCTTCAAACTCGGGACTGTACCTTTAAAGTCTTAGACAAGCTGTATGGCGAATGTGTATTGGCATAACCGTCTGTCTGTCTGCCTGTCTGTCTGTCTGCCTGTCTGTCTGTCTGCCAAGACTTTGTTAAGGACACCCCTATACATTTAAGGTCCAGGCTCCCCTCCCCATGGGTACGGTCCGCCATCAAAGGTCAGGACCTAGTGTCCAGACTATACCCATGGCGAGATTTCATTCATTCATTCATTCATACTTTTATACGAGCACCTAAAATCTCGTACAGCGCTTACAGTACTTAGTTAGTGAGCCGGAAGTGTCAGGTTTGGTAGTGTGCAACCTAAAGACAAGGTTGTAGATGAAGCATCTGTAAACCGTTCAGGGTGTAACACAGCCTTGTGTAAACACACACAACCAGTTGAGCTGTACGCTTTGTAACACCAAGGCGTAATTAGACGTCGAAACAAGCATGCACAATTATATGATACAAATATTAGTCCAGGTATAAGGGAGCATTTATATTTGTCATTTGGGTTGTTGGTTGTATTAGTCAAAAATTTACAACTGTTGAAATAACTAATTACGACAGTACTGCACTTCTATTTTAGAACTGAAACTATCTTAAAGACAATCACTCACCATTTTGGCGCGAAATGTTCGATCACGTGACCACATAGTAAAGCCATATATACGCAAATTTTCCGTTTACTACTTCGTAATTCTTCGCCAACGATCGGATCCATCGGACATTTTCGGAGAAACGACGTCAGTTTTCTAAACTAAGCGACTTTTCAAAATGTGTAGACATAAAAGCGTTTAAATCAAGTGGAGTGGATTATTTACAATCTATAATATCAACAGTTATGTCGCGCAAGATTCGTTTGAAAAACAGCAATAAACTCGATAAAGTAAACACAATCGGAACAGCAGACAAGTAAAGCCGTATGAAGTAACTACAAGTGAAAGGAAATTAGGTGTAAAACAAGCTCAAATAGACTTACCTTTATTGCTTTGTTTAAATGTACTGTTACGCCGGATTAGTGTGTGTGTGAAATGTAAACAGGTGAGATATCCACTAGATTAATGCAGTGCAAAATCTGAGAATTTATGTATAATAAATGATAGGAAATTTGAACAGTGTAGGCCTATATCATTCGATTTACAGTTTTAGAAGTAGAATAATATATGATATGTATTCATCAGTTGCCTTATTCCGTTTAAAGGGAGCGGGGAGTAGCGTAGCACAAGAGCGTCCACCTAGGGCTCGATGGGTTGAAGGATCGATCAGCTTAGGGGATCATTTGGGTTATTTCCCGTTCCAACCAGTGATCCACGACTGGCCTATCAAAAGCCGTAGTGTGTGATATCCTGTCTGTAGGAAAGTGCACGTAAAATATGATCACTTGCTGTTATTCGAAGAAGAGTAGCCTATGTGGCGGCAACGAGTTTCCTCTGTGACCATATATCGATATAACCGTGTGTTTGATATCAAATAACCGCTAATTAATGAATCCCAATATAATGCCTAATCTATTACATTTTACTCCCTGTGCAAACAACTTACAAAGTCATTTCAATAACTCAATTCCCTTACAATAAATCAAAGCGATTATTTAAACAGGTAAGGAGTAGGGGCCGTTTGGCTCTGGGGAACCTTTGCGTTCAGCAGGATCTTTATCCACTGATAAAATCGTTTAAATGATCCTTGTTAGCAATAAAGCAGCCATTTTCTCTCTCACAAACCTGAATCCTCGTACGTATGCCTATTCTCTATTCTCATTCTGTTATATACCGTATTATAACCAATTACAATCATTGTTCGATTACTGATAAAAACTTAATTAGATTTCTGCCACAGATGTGTTCGTGAATATAATTATGTGAAATCATTTTCACGAATGTATGTGAAATCATTTCGCAAATAATGTCAGTGAAAGCAGATGGATAAAACGTGGTGAACGAATTTCCGCCTGGCTCCGATTCACTGACCAATCACGTAACGTGCAGGTGTTATGTCCCCTTTCGATTGTACTAGGACGTAACACTTTGTCGTGAACCAAAAACGTGCTTACCATAAACGGTAAATAATAAGCGTTATGGTTCAACGACGAAAACAAGAACAAATCTAAGGAAATAATCATTTGTGTGTGTTATTGTTAGTAACTCAGCGGTAGTGCTTCCGTCTGCGGCTCGATTGGTCGAAAGATCGATCCTCTTCAGGAGACCCGTTGGATTATTTCCCGTTCCAATCAGTGATCCACGACTGGTTATCAAAGGCGTGGTATATACTATGTTTTCTGTGGGAAAGTGTACACAAATGAAAAAAACACGAGCATAAAAGATACCTTGCTGTTATTCGAACAAGAGTAGCCTATGTCTCGGCAGCTGGTTTCCTCTGACAAAGTGTCTATGTAACCGTGCGTTTGACATCCAATAACAAACAAACTTTATCTTTATCTTTATCGTTAATAAGGATGTTTAAAATGTAATTATAAGGATTGCTTTTTGTTTCTTTTAAATTTATTGAGATATGAACAAAAATAAACATTTTGCAAACTTTTACCTCAACCGCTTTCCTGCTTCACACAGTTTATGTATGTTTATTTTTACACGTGAGTCGATAACTCTAAATAAGAGACAACCTTTAATAAATAAAGCAGTTAAATACCAAGTGATATGAAAATAATTATGACTACGGCGACGTAACGGTATGGAATGTTAACTGGCAAGATCAAATCAGAGGAGGTCGAAAATCCCCATGCTGGAATATTTTGTCTTAAACATTTAGAAAAAGAAATTGAAAATTTTGTTTTACGTAACTACTTTTTTAAAGCTATTCTGTGAATCCTCGTTACAGCTTCTGGAAACGCTCCTGAATTTTAAAGGCACACTCCCGAGTTTTAAGGCGCATCTAATGCTATTTGTAACATATTTCTGGCTAATAAAGCATTTGTATTTATTACATGTTACTTACATGTCATTACTTACAATATCATTATATGTATATCCAATACGTTTGTAGTAGCTTAATGTGATCCTTGGACTTTTGCCTATATGATACAAATTATTTTAGACAAAAGTACACATTGAGCTACAATAGCAATTTGGATAACAAGAAACAGATAGGATATACATCTATGCAATAAGATGTAAGTAAATGTTAAGGAATGCTCTATTAGCCAGAAACGTGTTACATATAACATGCGCACGTACGGTAGCATCCATCTTTTACACTCGGGAGTGTACCTTTAATCATATAAACTGGTCAGGTCAGGTACAAATTTACGTACGTATGTAAGCACGGGATATAAGCACGTAAATAAGTCACAACTAACTAACTAAATGGTGACAACCATGACTAACAAATTGAGTTAGGAACTTGTCAGTGCACTCTCACGGGGCTTGTACGAACCCGTAAAGCTAAAATTCGCCGTGAGTCACCAAACCAAGATGGGACGGTTTTCAAACCAGACAGCAGGGATTAATCCCTAATAACTTATGGCACTGAAGTCACAAATAGGAAGTATAAAATATGATTAAGCCCAGCGAAATGTAAACAATGTGGGACTTTTTCAACTGGTAATATTCCTATTTAAAGAAACAGAGACTGTATAGCTTTATATACAATGAGGTGTTCTGTCTAGAAACATGCTCGTGTACTAGTATGTTTCCGGGATATGGAGAGGAAAACACATTATAGTCGTATAATCTAATCAATAAAACCAATGTGGTGTTCTAAAACCGTATGTCTGTAGAAGGCAAACTCATGACGGCCGCTGATTGCAAAATGTGCTGCGTGGGGTATGGTTACTCCAGGGAGCGGGACGTAGCTCAGAGGTAGAATGTCGAGAGATCGATCCTTCACAGCGCAAAACATTTTTATGGGCTATTTTCCGTTCCAGCCAGTGAAACACGTCTGGTTTATCAAATTCCGTGT
>JAUTCZ010050169.1:0-11197 GCA_032273805.1 Melanodrymia brightae | reverse complement strand
GTACTCTCGTTACGTAGATAGAGGCTATTAAACTAGCTAGCCTGTATTATCAAGTTTAAGTCCCAAGAGAAATCATTTTTAATTGTCACGAGCTTTAGCGAGTGACTAAAATGAAAATTGTTTCATGAGGGACTTAAACTTGATAATACAGGGTAGCAAGTATAATATTCTATTTATTACTTTGTGAAATATAATTCATGTCAATGTAATGCTGAAAGAAAAGAATATGTTGCATAGTTTACAATTTATGATATCAGAATTGATGATTTCTCAAAGAGAAATTATTATCTTTATTTTCCCCGGTTAGAGTGTAATAAAAGTTTAATATTGTTTTTAAAAATCCTATGGGAATGCGCAATGACAACAAAATATTGTAAGGTAAAAATTCTATTTCTGTGTTTGCGGACACTGAACTTAATTTTTGTTTGTGTGTTTATTCAGGTGGACTGCAGGCGATCGCGGAACTGATGCAGGTAGATAACGAGTCTCACGGCAACACGACGGAGCAGTACAACGTGACGATGCGCCGATACGCGTGCATGGCGCTCACAAACCTCACGTTCGGCGACGGAACCAACAAGGCCTTACTCTGCTCCATGAAGGGAGCGCTCGAGGGGCTGGTCGCACAGCTACGCTCAACCAATGAGGATCTCTGTCAGGTGAAAACATTTCTCTTCCTCGTGCATGGAGACTTACTAAATTATCTCCCTTAAAAAAAATTATATAAAATTATCTCCCTTAGTTTTATTGTTGAAGTTTTTTTTAAAATCTGTTTTATTGGCCTGAATATTTTTAGGTCTAGAAATTGTTGAAATTTAATTTTATTGGTAATGTATAATCAGAGATGGGTTGAAGGATCCATCCTCCGTAGGGTATCCATTGGATTATTTCCCGTTCCAACCAGTTATCCAAAATGGGTCTATCAAAGGCTGTGGTGTGTACTTTCCTGTCTGTGGGAAAGTGCACATAAAAGATCCATTGCTGTTATTTCGAAGAAGAGTAGCCTATGTAGTGGCAGCTGGTTTTCTCTCTGACCAAGTGTGCGTTTGACATCGAATAACCGCTGATTAATAATTAATGTGTTCCAGTGGTGACGTTGTTAAACAAACAAACTTTACTTTTGGGACAATGTAGGACTTCATTACTCACTTTTAATTTAGCTTACGCTTAAATACTCCAACAGCTCATTTCTAAAAATTACTTAAAATTTTCCAGCAGTATATCGCAAATAATTATTGTTGATCCAATCAAATTTAGTGTTACAAAGTTATTTAATTAAAATATCATTTAACACTTCTTACTCACGGCTAAAATTAATTATATTTCCGCAGGTCGCCGCTAGTGTCTTACGCAACTTATCCTGGCGAGCCGACTTAGCAAGTAAGAAAACTCTTCGAGAAGTGGGCGCCGTGACGACTCTGATGGAATCGTCGATGTGCGTGAAGAAGGAATCGACCCTGAAGAGCATCCTGAGCGCGCTGTGGAACCTCTCGGCTCACTGCACGGAGAACAAAGCGGACATCTGCGCCGTGGAGAGCTCGCTCGCCTTCCTCGTAAGCATGCTCACCTACAAGAGCCCGTCGAAAACCATGGCCATAATCGAAAACGGCGGCGGTGTCCTCCGGAACGTTTCCAGCCACATCGCGGTTCAGGAGAATTACCGCAAGATTTTACGACAGCACGGATGTCTTCAGCTTCTTCTTAAACATCTACGCTCGACCAGTCTGACGATCGTCAGTAACGCGTGCGGGACGTTGTGGAATCTGTCCGCTCGGTGCACGGACGACCAGCAGGCACTGTGGGACATGGGAGCCGTCAGCATGCTGAGGAATCTCGTCCACTCCAAACACCGGATGATTTCCATGGGAAGTTCGGCGGCTCTGAAAAATCTTCTATCCGCCCGTCCGTCGATGATGATGGATCTGCACCGGCAGGATTTGACCAACCGACCCGGACTCCACGCCCGGAAGGTCCGAGATCTGGAACAGGAGTTGGATCAGAGTCTAGCGGAGACGTGCGATAACGTCGAGAGTCCTCGGAACAGTCCGACCGAAGCGGTTGTGAAGAAGGAATCTGTTGATGTGAGACGGTTTGTGTTCAACAGCGACGGTGTTGGTGGCGGCGGTGGGATTTTTCAGAATTCGGACGGAGAACCTCGTCGACCGTTAGTCCGGGGTCATATATACCCGGGTGCACGATCGGTGAGTGATCATAGTGTTCCGGCGGAGAAGGTGTGTTCTCCGCAGCGTGGAGTAAGATCCGGGAGCGGAGACAGGTCTCCGATGGACGGTAAACTGCGGTCTCCGCACCTTGTCGTGCGGTCTGGTAGTCATGACAGCGTGGGCAGCACGCACTCGGACATCTCTCACGACCGGACGCGCGTCCACAACATGCTGGCGAAAAGTTCACGTCTGCTTAATGGACGACAGGGCGGGAGTCTGGACAGGAACAAGGAGAGCTTACTTCATCGATTCGATTCGGAATCCAATTCCGCCGTGGTGGAACGAAACCGGATGGGCGCGGCTCCGAATAGTCGGATTATTCAGGTCATGCAGGAAGTTGCAATGCATGCTGGGATAGATCCCGGTCCGCAGAACAAAGACTCGAAACAGCTTGAGCGGAACGTGCGGGATTTGGCGTATCAATCGGCGCAGCTGAAAGGTCCGTTCAGTCCACAACACAGTTTGATGGAACGATTCCAACATCAGAAAAATATACATTGTGTTCTCAATTCGGACGGACAATCGCTCGGAGACAAAAGTAACGGCAATCTGGGTATTAATGGTGCCGCGAGCGACGAACCAATCAACTACAGCCTTAAATGCCAGGACAACGGGATGTCGTCCCACAATGCACCTGGTCTCAACAACACCAGCAAGCCACAGGTTAAAGTCGGGAATTTCATCGGCTCCGGTTTCCTCTCTCAGAGAATGCCGGGTATGGTGCACAACAGGTTTGCAGCTCCACCTGGTGGGCAGAATCACACGCAGGCGTTGTTCCGGAGTCAGCCGAACATGTACGGGGGTCGGCAGCAGCAGCGGGGGAACAACGGTTGTGGTGAGACCGTCCCGCAACAGTTGGGACATTACGCGGAGACTGATCTAGACAGCATGGACGAACAGCCGACCAACTTCAGTCTGAGATACGCGGAGCATACGGAGGACGTCTACCAGGATCAGCCAATCAACTACAGCATGAGGTAATTAATTATGTTAATTAGGTGTATTAACCAATCGGTGACAGCATGAGGTAATTTATTATGTTAATTAGGTGCATTAACCAATCGCAGCATGAGGTAATTTATTATGTTAATTAGGCTCATTAACCAATCACAGCATGAGGTAATTTATTATGTTAATTAGGTGAGTTTAGCAGTCGGCGACATGAGGTAATTTATTATGTTAATTAGGTGTATTAACCAATCAACTACAGAATGAGGTAATTTATTATGTTAATTAGGTAGGATGTCTACTAGGATCAGCCAATCAACTACAGCATGAGGTAATTTATTATGTTAATGAGGTGCATTTAGCAATCGGCAACAGCATGAGGTCAATTATTATGTTAATTAGCTGGATTTACCAATTGGCGACAGTATGAGGTCAATTATTATGTTAATTAAATGGATTCACTAAACGGCGACAGTATGAGGTAATTTATTATGTTAATTAAGTGCATTTACCAATAGGCATACGCTACAAACAACATACCAATCAATATAGGCACCATAAATACTACAACACCTCTCACATAAAATTACGCCAACGACATTTCTGAAAATTAAAAAAAAAGTTTTGTGTGCAAATTATATGAATAAAATTATTTTAATGCAAATACATACAAAAAATCTTCAGAAAAATCCGCCATTTTCAATAGCCGACGATACATTTTTCTGAAGATTTTTTTTTTGTATGTACTTGCATTAAAATATTTTTGTTTGTTAACCTAAAGTTATATAATTTGGAAAAAGGTTTACCTTTTTTCTCTACCTTAAACAAAACTAAAGTTATCTAAGAAAAACATACTACAAAAGTTGTGACACGAAGTATAATTTGTCATCTTCATGTTATGTTTTACAGATACGAGGAGCGGGACCCACACTGTGCGGACTGTAAGCTGGAAGAAGCTCGTCGCACTAACGAGCGACTCGACGAATACATACCCAGTTTCCTTGACGACCAGGTGAAAACATTCTACACCGAGGGAACGCCATATTTGTCAACAGCAACATCACTGACAGATCTTACCGGGAAGCTGAACATCAAAGATGAGGATAACGCCAAAGAATCAGAAAATTGTGACGAAATGCAGAATTTCTCTTCCAAATATTCCGAATCTGAAAAAGATAACGAAAGCGGTGGTCAAAGGGAGACAAGTGATAAAAAGAACTTCGATATGTCGGATAGTCGCGATATGGTCGAAGATCGTCAGCAGTCGTTTCACTCGCAGAGAGATAACGGACCTCCGTTAGATCAAACGAAATCGTACTGTCAGGAAGACACGCCCGTCTGTTTCTCGAGAGTTAGCTCCCTTTCCAGTCTTCACAGCAGCGAGGCGCGCGACTCTAACCCAGACTCGCGACAGCTGGGTTTGACGCGGATACAGGAGCTGGATAAAACGAACGTTATGATGGGTTCCGTGATCGAGAACATCGGGTCGGACAGACAGAAAGAATCTCCGTCGAAATCTCTACAGAGTCCCGGAACAAACGGGTCCGACGTCATGGAAAAGGAACACAAGACGGTAACGTTCGACGAGAATAATCTCATCGAGGAAACTCCGTTAATGTTCTCACGTTGCAGCTCGTTAGGATCGTTGAGTAGTTTCGAGGCTCAGTCAGTCCACAGTTCCGTTGTCAGCGAGTACAGTCGGCGAGCCAGTGAAGTCGTCTCCCCTAGCGAGCTCCCGGATTCCCCGAGCGAAACCATGCCGCCGAGCCCGAAATCGAAACGGAAAGCGAAAAACGAAGCTGAACAAGTGTTCGTGGAAGACGAATCGATCGACGGGACGGATAATACGGGATCGAAACCGACGGTTTTCTCGGACGCGAAGTCGTCGGAAACGTGTGTTAAACCGATCGCGAATATCTTAACGCAGATTTCCTGTAATATAGGATTGATGGACGCTCCGGTTGTTTACGCGGACGAAGGAACTCCGCCGACGTTTTCCGACGTAGCAAGTTTACTGAGCGCGATCACAATGGACGAGGACGAGAACGGGAATAGAACTAAAATGTCGGAAAATCCGAAACCCGAATTTTGTGAAAAATTAGAAAAGAAACCCGTAATGTTGCTAGACGATAAAGATTCTTCCATGTCGGAGGTTTCCGAGGGCGAGGAGGATATTCTGGCTCAGTGTATTAGTTCTGCGATGCCAGCACCAAATAATTCGAGTCGGAAAATGAGAAAAAGTTCGTCTGATCAAGCTATTAAGAAAAAATCCGGTTTGTCGAAAATTGATAATCTCGGTTCGTCGAAATCCAAACTCCCGACGAAAGTGATGAACAAAAATGTTAACACTTCACAAAGAGCGAAAAATAATAAATCTACACCCGCAGACGAAGCGAAGAATAAGAGTCCTAAGTTTACCGCTGAAGTCCAGCGCGGAAATTCTTCTCCTTCAAAAGTTTGTCCATCTTCGCCAGGATTGTCGAGAATAGCCGTTCCAAAACGAAATCAAAGTCCAAAAATTTCTGTTCCACCTTCGACATCTGTAAAAATCAGCCCAAAATCTGCGTCAAAGGTTCCTCTTTCTGGGAAAAATGTTTCTCCCGGTATCAAAACGAACGAGAAAGTTAAGAAAATACCGCAGAATATTTCCGACTGCAAACGTTTCGTTCCTCCCGACGATTACGACACGGATACGATAAAAACGTACGCTGAAGAAGGAACTCCGTTGAATTTCTCAAACGCGACGTCGTTGAGTGATCTGAGTATTCTCGAAGTGAATGAGTCGCAGGCGGTTACCGTGGAGAAGCCGAACCGACCAACCCTCGGTACAAACGGTTCACAGGTTGATGACTCGAAATCGGACAACAGCTCCCTCTGTGAGGACAACGATGAAATATTGTCGCAGCTTATTCAAGCCGCGATGCCCAAAAGTAAAGTTGTGCGACGTCTCGATATGGATCGACAAACGAAGGAAGCGGAGGTTAAAAAAACAAAGGGAGGTAAATCTAATAATGGTATTGGTTTAGGACCAGTGTCAGTCGCGACAGTGAATAAAGAAAATCCGGTTACGTAATCAGCCGTGAAAAATCAAACTCAGCAACAACAACCGTTTGCGTTTCAGCCGCAAAGGACGTCTAGTCACGCTGCTACGGATACTCCGACCGACCTGCCTGCTGGTTGTGGTGGCGAAACGATGAAAACATACCACGAGGAAGGGACGCCATTGAATTTCTCGAACGCGACGTCTCTGAGTGATCTGACGATCGATTCTACGGACGACTTCAACCGCCAGAGATCTGATCTGACCAGCATAGTGAAATCATCGGCAGATACATCTTCTGTCAGCCACGCTGCCACTTTCGGAACAAGTGGAGACGACTCCGTTTTCCTCGGATCGTGTGACTCTCCGAAGATCTACGCTATCGAAGGAACCCCGTTGAACTTTTCCCGTAGCGAGTCCTTCAGCTCGTTAAGTGTAATTAGTGGTGTTAGTGAAGACGTTTCGTCCACTAAGGGCAAACACAGTCTAGTCGTGAAGCCGAACTGTGCGGGGTTGTCCAGCAATAAAGACGACAGTGTTATCTCTATGGGTAAAAGTTTAGGTCGTCACATCTCCGGACAGTCGAGCGAGGTAAACAGTATCGTCCCTGACGACGATCGCTCCGAACCAATAAACCTTTCTGTTCAAGGAACCGTAACCGTTGGTTCGTCGTGTGTTAATAGCACGGGTAACGGACAGAAGGATAAAATGGACGCCGGGTCTAAAGATGAAGAATTTTCGTACCACCTCGAGGACACGCCTGCAGCATTTTCGAGAAGTAGTTCCCTAAGTGAATTAAGCGTCGAATCTGCCACGTT
Organism: Melanodrymia brightae; assembly: GCA_032273805.1. Classification (NCBI taxonomy): domain Eukaryota; kingdom Metazoa; phylum Mollusca; class Gastropoda; order Neomphalida; family Peltospiridae; genus Melanodrymia; species Melanodrymia brightae. The sequence goes on along the minus strand of JAUTCZ010050169.1, from coordinate 4,169 downwards.
CGACCCGACCCCGGACGAGCAGGCTTTGCTCGAGGAATGCATCAGCTCGGCCATGCCTAAGAATAAATCGTCGAAACATTCGCGGAAGACGAAATACGACACGCAGCCGCGCAGCGACAAGGGAGATAAGAACCGCCACATGTCGAAGAGTACATCGCTGGAACTGAAGTCTGAGCTCGGTGAAGAATATTCTTCGACCGGTTCCCGGACGCGACGTAGCCATGGAAACAAGTACGGCGGTAACAACATGTCTTATAGCTGTTCAGACGCAGCAGACGTGGAACAGGTGGACGCCATTTTGACCCGCGAGTCCAGATACAGCAGCTGGAAGAAAAAACAAGCTCAACAGTCGTTGGAAGAAAGTACGAACGACCCCCAGCAACCGTTTCCATGGAGACGGTCGTATTCCGAAGACAGCAATCTTTCTAAAGAACGGAAAGATTCCACGAACAAAGAAATCGCTTCCATGGGTAACCAGAAAAGCGGGAATGAAGACAGCGGATCGCAGATTGCGGGATTACAGAACCCTGGAGATTTGTGCAGCGACGCTTTCAAGTTCCACAGTCTGAGCGCGTCGGGAGGAATCGTCGATCTGTACGACAGCGAGAAATTCGACAGCGAGAAGTCTGAGACGGACGACAGTTATTTTAACATCGCGTTAACGGGAAGCGGACTTCGATCGGGCTCAGTGAGTCAGACGGAGGAGAAGGGAATGGAAGACTTCATGAAGATGTCCAACCCCGCGGACGTTGTTGTCGAAACCGATGATGATGTGGTGGATGATAACGATGCCGACGAAACGCTTGCGAGTGAGAATATTGGAAGCGGGGATTCGACCGGAGTTAATAACACGGTTATTTATAACAATATCGGAGATCATACCGATGTTCTTGGATTGGCCGATTGTTCGTCGTCGGAGATATCGCCCGAGGATGAGTTGTTACTAGAGGAGAACGCGAGTCTCATTGTGTCTGAGCTCGTCACGAACCGAGCAATGGACGGAAGTGCCTGCGACGATGAGTTTATCGAAAACGAAACGCTCTCCTTGGTATCCAACGACTACATGTCCGACACGGCTTCAGAGCTTTCGGTCACGTGGTCGGTGAGTTCGGAGAAATTCAGTGAATATTCTGGTTCGACGTTGTCTCAGGTTGATGGGTCTAATTCGTCTCAAAAGGGGCCGAAGATCGTGAAACCGAATCGGAGTCCGGTGACGGCGGCTGTTCCACGTGGTGGTGATGATGATGATGATAAGGTCGTGCGCGGACGTAAGAAACCTCTGTACGGAACCAAACCTTCGATTTCGTCCGTTAAACCGAAATCTGTCGCACCTCGTAACGTCAAGCCTCCTTCTGGCCCTAACGTTCGTGGTCCTACTGGACGAATTCAACCACTCGTTGCTAACAAAAAAATATCTCCGAAATCGAACCTGGTTCAAAGGTCACAGAGTCAAGGTCCTCCCGCCGGCAGCACACCCATTAAACCTTCACTCAAACCGAAGATAAGTAGGCCTGTTGCCGGGCAACAAAGAAGCAGTTCCGCGTCGGGTATACCGAGATCTCCCGCTGTTAGAAACAACAGCCAAACGCGTCTCCCAGCTTCTAAAGATACCAATCTCAACAAGGGAAGAGTCAATCAAACGGATCGACCGAAACCGCCGGTCAAACAAGGAACGTTCACGAGAACATCGTCAACCGTGAAGACTCCTGTGATAGAGAATGATGTCAGTGCTGAGAGTGATGACGTCAAGTTGAGAGAGAAACGATCCGGCAGTAGCAACCGGAATTCCGGCGGGTCGTCCGGTAACAGTCAGAGAGGTTCCGGAGGAAGTCCGCCTGAAGCTTGGAGCAAAGCTCTAGACGGATTCAACTTCATCGTGGACAAGGAAGGCGGAGCAGGACCTCCTTACAAACAGATACAGATGCAGAGGAATGCTAAGGATGCTGCTCCAGCTATAAAGAGGACCGTCGGTGCGGTAGGGAACTCGGGGAAGAAACCTTCGAATATTGCTCGTCCGTCTGTGTCCCCAGGGGGCGCTGGGAGCAGGAACAATCTGCAGAAGACGGGCAGTGCATCGAATTTGAAGAAAATGGGAAGTGGTTCGTCTTTGACGAAAACTTCGAGTGGATCCAGTTTAGCTAAGACTGCGAGTGGTTCGAGTTTGGCGAAAACGAGTAGCGGAACATCTATTGGAAAGGTCGGGTCGAATTCCAATTTGAAAAAAGTCGGCAGTCGAGAATTGAAAAAGTCCGAGAGCAATGTGAGCATCAAAAGTGATTCTCGGTCAACGACCCCTGTAGGCAGACGGTCGTCAAATTCGTCAATTCCAAGCAAAAAGACCGAAAACGTGTCGCCAAAAACTAACGGTGAGAAGAAAAGTCAAGCAGGTGTGATAGGAAAGAAACAAGTTTCGAGCAAAATTGCTGGATTGTGGAAGAAGGATGAATCGACAGAAGTGCTGCCTCCTAGTGGATCAAAACTTCCCGTTTCGTCTGCAAAGGGAGGTAAATCCAGCAGTCTTCCAGCATCGGTTGGCAGAGGAAGTTTTTCTCGACCTTCGGGTCAAAAGACGAGTGGAAATATAAACGGACATTCAGAGATCGTTGAGAGTATTAGAAAGAGCTCGACGTACGATAAACTGAGCACGAAAAACAATGCAACATCTGTGCCTTTAAAAACCAAGATGGAGGACCAAGATATAAGAATCGGTGATGGAATGGAATCGGATATCGATGCGTCGGATTCGAGCAACGTGTTCGATATGACCGCAGCGCAGGACTCTAGTGTTAACGATTTGTCGTGTTTCGGTAACGACACGATGAGATCGGAGATAATCTACACGAGAGACTCGAGCCTTTCGTGTTCTATCGACTCGTTAGACGACGAACAGGAGATCAACAGCGGAACTTACAAAAAAAACAAAAAATCTGAGAACAATCTAATTCTCCCCGACGCGGACGAAACGTGTCGTTCGATGCCGGGCTCGGTTTCCAGTATTAATAGCGACACGAGCCTCAAGTTGAAACCAGGAAAATGGCGCCGTTACAAAGACGATTCTGCCGCGCACAACGGGAAACTCGATCCGGACGTCTGGATCAAACAAGACCAAAAGTCGAAAGACAAATCAAAATCGAAGAGCTCTAAAAAGGAATCAAAATCTGTGGCGCATAGTATTACGCACTTTTTCGGTAAAAAGTTCGGATCGCAAAGAAATTCGAAGGACGGGAAGAAGAAAAAAGAAGACGTGAAATCGTCTGTCGAGACTTTAAAGCCGTCGACTAAACCGGTCGGTCTGCGCAGTGAGTGTAGGACAAGTCCTTCGGCGATTGTCCCGCCTTTTAATTACAGTCCTCCCGTGCAGCCAACAGCCAATCAAAACGCAGACGTACAGCTGGAGAATAAAAAGAACGATTTAGATACGTCATTAAAATCTGGACTTCCAACGACACACATAACAAAAACTGAAATGTTGTTGGCACGGCGACGACAATCTTATTTGAACAGTAGTAATCAGCTCGACGAAAGTTCTGCTCCATCTGCTGCTGATGACGATAGCAAACGCGGTTGCTTGGTAACCACGGTTTAAAATGGCGGATTTTCCGATGAAACGATATGTTGTGTGTGATTTTTCATTGATGGTGCATTTAATTGAGTAATCATTGTTATATTTGAGTAATTAATGTAATGATTGTGATTGTGACATTGTTAAAGGGACAGTCCCGAGTTTTAAGACGAGTGCCACCGTACATGGGTTTCCAATCTTATTTGTAACATTTTTGGATAATGGACCATTTTTATTTATTAAAGTTAACATTTATTTATATTTTATTACTTACAATATTATGAGCTGGTCGCAATTCAGTGCAAAAGCGTCTGCCTGAGGTTAGATATGTCGATGGATCCATCCTCCTTAGTGGACTCATTGGGTTAATTTCCATTTCAACCAGTGATCCACAACTGATCCATCAAAGGCTGTCATGTGTGCTATCCTGTCTGGGAAAGTGCACATGAAACAACCCTCGCTGTTATTTGAAGAGTAGCCTACATTGCAGCAGCGGGTTTAGTACAATACAAATTATTTGAGACAAAGGAGAGCGGGAAGTAGCTCAGAGGTAAGATGTCCGCCTGTGGCGGGATGGGTCGAGAGATCGATCCTCCACAGCGAAAAC
>JAUTCZ010050168.1:0-19736 GCA_032273805.1 Melanodrymia brightae | reverse complement strand
AGTGGCCTCTTAAGACAGGTGGCTGCTTAATACAGGTCATAATGCACTAAAATTGATGATTTGGGAGAAAATTATGGCGACCCTTTAAGACAGGTGGCCGCTCAAGCAGGTTTGACTGTATATTAATAATAACTGACTTCAATTAAATTCAGTTCCTGTATAACTGCTGCAAGTGACTTAAAGCATTGAACAAAATTAAAGATGCTACACACAATAATTGTCGGTTGCAATGAGTCTATGCTTCAATCAATGACGTCGTATTTATCATTTTGAATTCTTGATATCTTTGACATCTTGTTCGGAACAAAAGCATTTCAGGAACACTTTTATGCATATAGGATTATAGGAAGAAGAAAAAACAATACTTTTCGACCAAATGTAAGTGACACACTGAATGTTTTTTTTTCTTTGGGTTCGAAATGAAAGGTCAGTGACGTTCTAAATATCGTTCTGAATATCGGTTATGATAATTGTGACCTAACTGTACCTTGTTACATCGTAGTCATTAATCATACTCTATCATAGTTAGTACGTGCATGTTCTCAAGTCGGTACAATCTCACTGCATTCAAACGGTGATATTGTCTAATAGTTTATATTTGTTCTTCGTTGTGTGATAATTAGAATATTCACACGACGAATGCTAACACTAGCAGAACATAAGCTATCTGATATAATCAGTGTTTTGAAAACAATTCAAATGTTATCATATCATGTAAAAATGTCAATTGTACTGCATTGGAATGTTTCCTTTTTATTGTTCAAACTAAGAAAATGACTGAAATTAAATTAACATCGTAAGCCAGCACTATTGTATTCATCACGAGCTCTGGGTGTATGAAAAACGCTTATGTACACACGTGGGATTGGAAGCTACTGCACCGATTAGCATGACACTTGACAGTCCTCAATAATCGTTCTTAAAAAGAAGGAAAGTTTAGTCGTGTTTGTGATGTGTACTGTCAAGTACTCGGTTGGAAGTCAATGTAATACATAATATTATCTAGACGTCCACAAGTGTCTGATAGTGTTAGTTTGTTATATTCAGTAAAATATTATTAAAAATGCGTAAAAAGACGTCTGACACTTTTGATATCTTAAGAATTTCGAACAAATGTTGATGACTGCATTTATGAATAATATAACAAGGCATGTGGTCTGATCAAGAACTAAACAAAACAATACACGTAGTTTGCACATTTGACTTGAATTTCCATTTTTCTTCTGGATTAAATTTCAAGTCTTCATAAAGAGGGGTATGTTGCAGGATTGAGCAAAATCAATACTTTTATTGTTTTTATTAGAAGACTTAATTAATTTGCATTTAATTTGCATCTTTATCGAATTCTCAAATTTTATGGACACGATAACTATCCTGAGATTTCATGCACCGGTAGCCTACTTGGTATATTATGTGTTAGTGTATAATACAACCATTACTTATTTTGTATTCCAGCTGCAGCGGAGTGCAAGTATTATACTGAACTTTTGTGTGTCGATTTGGTAAAAATAAAGTATGTCTAAAACCACACAATAACACCCCCCCCCCCCACCCCCCACCCCCCCCACACACACACATACAATGCAAACATTCTTGACGTTTTGTTAACTAACTGTTAACATCATTAGGGGAAACTAAACATAAAAAGCAAGAGAGAAGCGTAGGATTGGGTTGGGTCATTTTTGGTGTGCTCCCATCAGAAAACTGTTCATGCACACCTGTCATGGGCACAACCTCTGACTTCGCCAGAGTTCTGTCCACGACAGGCGAGAAGCATACAAAACCTGGAGTATTAAACAGTTCAAGTTATAGCTGTAGGTCATGATTTGTAATGTAATCTGAAGAGCAGTCCAAGCAGATTATTACACTTTGTAGAATCGATAATTGTACAAATTACGTTCATTGTGAAATATATTGTAATATACTATTCATGATATTTGATGGCGGAAAATGATATTTCATTCAGAGCTCAAAATATCGTCGTACATGTGTAATTCGCTTTTAACGCATGATGCGAACTATCTAGCGATTAATTCAAGCTGTTGCAGAATTTAATATTTATGCATCTTGCTTTTCAATGCAAATTGTTTTGTACCAACTTCAAATCATATTTGGATATTAGAAGCAGGAACCTCCGTATTGGAAATTACAAACTGTAAAGGGAAATGCCACCGTACACGTGCATATGCACTATATTCTATTGGAACTTTATGTTAAACGACTTGAAACATTTGAATGGCCACAAACAAAATTTTAATCATTTTTAAAGCGGTCTTTCCACGAAAGATATATACATGTTATATCAGCATAAATTAACGCACGTAAGGTGACACATTGCAGGTCTCGAAATTGTCGTGTTAATGTTTATAATTAAAAATGATCTCGTGTGAAAGGGAATTTGTGATGCATACTATTAGTGCATTCCGGGTGGTAATCAACAGACGTAGGCTACTGGTGTGTTTGCTTGTATAGATGCATGCACAGCTACACATTTAATTAAAAACTAACAACTTTTTTAAACACGTGTGAACGGGCAAACACGGTTTAAGTAATATACTTGGAATATCACGTGGCGATGAGTTAACTTAAAGCAAGTTAGACGCAAATACGTTTTGTATTAACAGAAGAGAAAATACAGTACTTTTCATCTACATAACTGTATACGTTTATTATATGATTATAAACATCAACAGACACCTCAGTGTCATTATATTACGCAACATTGGTTGTTACAGGTCGAGAAAATACCTCTCCAAACCACGCAACAAAACAGTTACAACACTTGTACGGTCACTGCTATTGTCCGCAGATGACGTAGAGCGGAAACGTTTGCAGGAAACAGTCGGTGAGATTGGCGTATTTAATTAAAACATTTTATAGTGGCTATTGCACATAATGTGAACGTTCACCTTGAATTGTTACGACATTTTACGGTTTGGAATATACATACATACAGACAGACAGACAGACAGACAGACAGACAAACAGACGCACGCACACGCATACACGCTTAGACGATTTCTTCTGAGACCATGTGTCGGATTAACTGTGTGTTTGACAACAAAGCCTGTGATTATAATTCAATGTGTTCCATTGGTGTCATTGGAACATGCATGGAGTTACTTAAAACTGGTATATAATGAACAAGCACTGTACAATATACCAGTTGTGATATATAGCAATAATGTTATATATAAAAGAGTTCCTACCTTAACTGGGCATTATTTACTATATTTAAAAGTTGTGTTAACGGAGAATTTAAGTGAGAATTCTAGAATAACATGCGAATCGTTGTTGTAGCGGTTTATACACCTGAGATTTAACAAATGTTTAAACATTATTTTGTATGCGAATAAAATCTAACAAAACAATAATAATTATGTCCTAATATATGGTCAGTCTCTACTTTGTAAGTGTTTACATGAAAGTGTGTCACTAACAGGCGTTGGTGATTTTATCATTGTGTTCTCCGCAAATGTCACACGTGAGTTATCAGTGTGACAGATGATGATGTTAACAAGATAATGATCATTCTTCCCTCAATGTGACGGGGGCTCATCCTCAAATTATAGACCATTGATGACACGACACTTAAACGAAATAGAATATACGAGTTGTTGGGAAGCACTAAAATTAAGATTTCATTACTAATTAAGAAGTGTAACCATAAAATTACAATGACACGGTTGACATTTCGTCCGAGGTCGCTAAAAGCTGTTCCAGAGTCGAAGGGAGTTGTGAACCTTGATTGTAACTCTTTTGTGATAGAATCGTAAATCAGCAAACATGGACGCCATAAGGATCGGATTATCGCGAGAGTTATAGAGAAAACGGAATCGTTTAGCCAGAACCAAATTGGACACAAGGGTGGAAAGCGACTGCTCAGTTCTTGAAAAGATCGGATTTCGGACACAGGTGGTCAATCCGTGACCTTGGACCTTCCAGCCCAAAGTTGAAGCCTGTCCAGTTGCTGAAACAAAGTGATTCACACAGCATGAAATTTATAGCGTCTCTTTCCTTACTTTTTACTCGCTTAATGTAAAGGAATAAACGAAGAAAAATTGGTTTTCTTTCACAGTGTGTTTTACGTGTTTTTAGTTTTGACACTTTAGACCAATTACTGAAACAATAATGGTCGAAGCTGCAATTGCTGAAGCATTAAACATCGATGAACAATATTGACAGTCTATTAATCTCTTACATCTGAGTCCGGTCAAATCATCTCCAATATGTATAGAGAAGCAGGGGAGTGGGACGTAGGTCAGCGCATGCTCGTCCGCCTGACGTTCGATAGGTCGACGGATCGATCCCCCCTCTGTGAACCCTTTGAGTTATTTCCCGTTCTGACCAATGATCCTCGACTGGGCCATAAAAAAATTCGTGGTGTGTGCTATATTGCCTGTGGAAAAGTGCACATAAAAGATCTTTGCTGTTTTTTCCTCTGTGACCAAGTCTCGATATAATCGATATAACCGCTGATTAACAATCAATGAGTTCCAGTAGTGTCGTTAAACAAACTTTATCTTTTAGAGAATAAGAAATAGCACACAAAACACAATGCTTGAACTTGAATAATACGAGTAAACACAATAAACAGCCTTTTAAACATTATATTTACAATATAAGGTGCACTATTTTATTTTAGAAGCTTACAGTCTTTGCTTGTAACGTTAATATACTAATGGCAACATAACAAGGGTAGTTAAACACATTTGAAATAAATACTTTTTTTTCCAAAAAAATATTTCATAATCAACATATTCTGACAATTGGTACAAAGGTTGTACATTTTGTCTCATTTGCAAAGATATTTACAGTTTTCTCATACATGTATTCTACCTTTAGAAACAAATTATTGCGATAAGCGTATGTTTAGTTTGTAGTGTCGTATACTACAATATCATATTATTTACTGTTTTCTCATACCCCAGAAAGAATTTTATTGCGAGAAACAAATGTAGAGTTTGTCGTGTGGTGTCGGTTTTCCAATCCGTTAACATTTGAAGGTTTTTTGTATGGTTCGAAGAAAGAAAAATATGCTAAGATGTATAATAAAAGTTATAAATTTATGCTGCATGTGAATTAACCGGGTTTTTGTTGTTACCCAATGTTATTTCGTCGTTTTGTTAAATGTTGAATTTCTAAGTATTCTTGATCATATATACTGTACATGTATTTACAAGTACATATATAAATATATCGGTGCATTGTTTTCCAGTTTGAACGTAGACCTTGAATTTTAAATATGAACTGTAATTAAATGGATACCCCCATACATGCATGTTATGATATTATTGAAGCCAGAGATAAAGATAAAATGATAAAGTTGGTTTGTTTAACGACACCACTGGAATACATTGATTATTAATCAGGGGCTATTGGATGTCAAACGCACGGTTATATCGACACTTGATGACAGAGAAAACCAATTGCCGTCACATAGGCTACTCTTCTTCAAATAACAGCAAAGCATATTTCATGTTCACTTTCCCACAGACAGAATAGCACACACTACAATCTTTGATAGACCAGTCGTGGAACGGGAAATAACCCAACGGTATCCTAAGGGCGATCGATCCTGCGAGCCATCGAGCATCAGGCGGACTGTCTTGCGCTGCGCTACTCCCCTCTCTGAAGCTAGAGATGAGACAAAAACCCACGTCTTGAACGACTCTCTATCAAACAGATGAAACCAGCAACGTGCCTGAACCTTTATTGGATATAATTATGCTCGTAAATATTTATTCCAATTGTAATTTTTTTTAAATGTATCTCTGCATAAGAAAGTTGCTCGCGAAAGTGAACATTATATCCTCCCTCACCTGGACACCTCGTGAGTACAGCTGTGTCTTTACCATAGCTATCAGGTGGATTTTACCAGTGCGAGGGGTTTTCCAGAACCTTGGTTAAAATACACCAATAAAAAGTTACATTGGAAATCTCCACCCACCGGCCTCCGTAGCTTAGTGGTTAACGCATCGGCCTTGAGACTGGAATGTACTGGATTCGAATGCCATTTGTGGAATATTTGGATTTTAATCCTGATACACCGGCTCCAACCCAGTGTCAGTGCTTCGCAAAGCTCATTGGGTCGATGTACGACCACTTACACCGACCAGTGTCCACACATGGTGTTACACAGGCTGTCATATGTACTGTCCTGCCTGTGAGAAAGTGCATATTAAAGATCCCTTGCTACTTACCAAATAGGAGTAGCGGGTTTCGTCTTTCATACTAAGACTAACTTCTGTCCTGGATAGGCAGCCGAGGCATCTGAACGGCGTGACGATATCACAAGTTTTAAACATCAATTGGCTATATGCACGTAAATAAGTTATAACTAACTAACTAACTAACTAACTAACTAACTTCCCGTCACTGTATTGTCACTGTATTGTCGCTGCCAATGCTATAAGACGAGGGTCAGATCTTGTCGACAGCTCACTGTAAAAAGCAATACTTTCAGATTTATTTTCTCTTCATATCCTCCTCCTCCTCCTTCTCCTCCTCCTCCTCCTCCTCCGCACAATCTGTCCCTGTATCCGGCCTGCCATTCGTTTGTATTGAACAGAGCATTTTCCTTTGGTGTTAAAGCTCGATACATGATTGTACGACTGAATTTGTGACGTTACCAAACTCGGTGCTTATTCTAAATAGATTCCATATTAAAATGATTAAATGTCGTCTAGTAAATGACATTATTTGATTATAAGTTTGTGTATGCACATAGCTGAATGTACTCTTTTCTTTTCAAAACAAACACTCGGAAAATCACTTTGCAGGAAGACGTCATCTTGCAATCAGTCTACCTATTAAAATTATGATAGCTAAATGACCAAACGAGTTATATAGGCATACGAATATATTGTTGGCATGTAGTAACCTAGCTTCACTTTACGATACAATCTAAAACATTATATTATATACACTACATTTGGAAAGAGTTTAATAAACTTTATCAATAATTTTAGCTTATTATAATGGTCTTTTCACCACATCGTAAAATACCATTATCAAGTTTATGGGTTTTTTCTTTCACGTTAAACACTGAAGCTCCCCACCGACATTCAAATGAGATTGGCTTCAAGATCAGACATGTTTGATATTACTTAACAAGGCAAATGATGTCAGATTATAGCTATGCATGCATTTCAAATGCATGTTTAATGATCCAATCAAATCGGCAGCTGCACTGGTGCCACTTGTATCGTTCGATATAATTATTCGTGTAGACCAGTCGGTCATCGTTGATTTATAAATCGTCTGGTTCGTTGCTTGGCCATACAACTGTATAGGGCCAGACGTCTCCTTGGAATCAATGATATTTTCCCCATCTTTATTAACTTTAATTTCCATGTTGCTTTGTGGTGAGATTTAAAATAAAGTTATATTGCATTCGAGTGTATTTACATCAGAAAGCAGGTCGTAAATATCGTGAATTTCTCATTGTATTCCATTCATCGCCTTGGAGTCTGGCTTGTTTCTTCAGATGAGCATTTAAACGATCCTGGATTACTAGGACCAACCACTCACCACGAACCACCTCCACCCCCAAATTGCTCTGTACTTAGGTCGGCACGTGGCAAACGCACGAGGGAGATACACGTGCATGTAAATTTATCTGATGATGTTGCTGATAGTATAGTTCTGCAAAAAAGGCAAAGCATCGGGTATTCTTTGTTGAGGAACACATTAACATTTCAGATAAATCTGACGACAAAATATGATTCGTAAAACATTATGTGTCACTCTGTGCATATGGCCATATTTTGTTGTCTCACAATGAAAATACCTTTAAAAAATTCATGTCCTTTCATTCGTCAGCACGTTATGCAACTGAATGGACGACATGTGTTTGTAGTTTGGAAACTTTTTGACATTTGGAAGGAAAAAAACCTTTGACGTGCATGTGATTTGTTTCTTGTTCGTTCTCGATTGAAATACTTTCTCCTACGTTGCCACCTGCCTCTTTATTTTAGTGGCAGAAGTTCGTTTAAAATCTTGTGAATATGTCGTTTCAGATTCATCAGAAATCCCGCACAAAGAAAACTTATTTTGCATCACAATCTGTGTTAAGAACTGTAATTAAAGTCCCTTTAATACGTCAGGGTTGGGCTAAAACCTGTGAAACTAGGCGAGAAAATAGCGCACCCCTTCCAACATGCACATTGTTTGAAGGGGCCTTGTGGCATTATTATTTCGGGTCCTTCTGCTCTTAATTGATAATAAGCTCAAAGAGTGATTATTTATCTATTTTGAACAGTTCTTTTTACTACTGGCAGCTGCCGAGCCCCGTTACATTGGGACGACGGTAGAAGAAGTTAAACTTTTTTCAACTCGAGAAAGGCTGTCTATTGAGCAACGAGCTGTACATGCAGCTGCCTTGGGTGCCATAAAGGAAATTAGAATCCAGACTACGTTATCCAGGTTTAATCTAATAAACGATTGTAGACTGTCTAGGCTGAAATAAAGATCTGGCGAGAAGCGCGCGAGCAAAACACGTCATAGACGATTCCTCGGCCCATGGATTATAGAAAACAGACGGCGTTATGCCGTGGGCAACACAGAAACCATTAGCCAAAAACAATGCTTATTGCAGATTTACAAGACCGCAAACGCAAACAAGGGTGTTTTTCAGCCCGTGGTGTCTTTATGATTGTTGCGAAAGACCCCATTAGTGTCGGGAAATCGCGATTGGTTACGAGGGAAGCAAAGTAATACCGTCCGCTGGTGTAGTTAACTTCGTCACATTACATAACAACAATGACGTTGCTACGATTCTATTACGATCACGCTCTTATAACGGCTTGTTCGTTCACTTGGTTTATCGCAACTCAAATCACCCGCGTTTTCGTCTTTGCAAAAAGTTTTGTTTTTGCCGCCATAAATCGTGCGCAGACTCACTTGAATGCAGTGTGCAGTAGCAACATAATAAGGTCTAAACTGCTATTGTGAAGCGTCACTGACGGCTGTTCGGGCGTGCATTGTGACGGAACCCTGGGACTTCGCGGGCACAAGCCATTTGATTATTGTAAATTATAGAAAAAGTTAATTCGGAGAATGAAAAGATGCTATTTATCTTGAATGCAGAACATAAAGATATCAGCTTACGAGGATCATCGTTTCTTTGTTTTCTTTCACTGCCTTTTCACTAGTTCTATTTCTGCACACGTCGCGTATCATGTTCTGTTAATACGCCACACAGATGATAGATACCGTTAGCTATTTCATGATCGGCTCACTGAATAACATTATTTCCATCTTAAGCATATATACATATAACATACTAATGCTTTATTTAGTTTAACGTATCAGGAAAAAGTTTAATTTATTATATTTAGGAAAAAGTGTTAATTCGCATTTTTAAACAATAGTTTTAAAATGATTACTCAAGAGAAAAGTTAACGTGCTTTTTCTATTCATAAAAGCACAGGTTATTGTTAAAGTGATATAATACATTTCGAAATAAGAAACTAAATATAATGATCTGGATTGTTGTATAAATGACTAAAAAGTGTTGCAATTGATAATGTAAATAATCACAATAAGTAAATGCATCACAGAGTATTTTACACGAGATAGAAATCAAGAAAAGAGAAAGGCGATGAGAAGTGGCGAACATATTGATGAGACCAAGTTTGTCGTGCTGCGAACTAAACAGAAAAACTAGGTTTTCTCACCGATTATACTACCTTAATTATGTTGTCAGATTTACTCTTTTGTTAATCCTGAAAGCGCTATATTATTTCCAAACATACAAGCGAGATTTTTTATTAGCCCTGCAGCCATGTTTTGTTCTTTTGTAAATAAAATCTTTACAACTCTTTTGTGCGTTCTGTAACATCAAGTAAAGCCACAAACGCCTGATAAAGTAACTATAATCCTATTTTGACATCACCATCTTGCCATAAAAAGAAAAATACAAAAAGATAACATTGTTACGTGGGCATACCGGGTTTTTTTCTTTATTGATTTAGAAGTTGCCGCGAAACGGTTACATATACACAACTACGATCCTTTGAATCGCTAAAACACTCACACAACATGGACCAATATTTAGTTAGTATACGGTATATCTACTTACTAAATACACCAGTGTCTCGGAATCTAAACGACAAACACTGACATGGCCAAATGCGTATCTCTGCATAAGGCAGGGTCGAAGGGATATTGCCACAAAGTAGAATCACTGCCAAAGCAGTGGGGGTGATATCAGGTGTTCGTGACATGTGAATGTATCCTGCTCCACCAGTGGCACCCGTTGTATGTATAGCCCCGTTGTGTATACAGGAGAGGGTTGGGATGGGGGTTTGTACAAACCACCCAATGGAAAAACTGCTAAAATAAGCATCATATTACTTTCATTCTTCTAAGAATATACATAAATTTTTGCTATTGAAGATTCACTTTAACAAAATTATATCGGGTTGAGATTATACTTAAACTTTCATGAATGGGTATGGCAGGATACAATATATTTGTGCGAACACCTGGTATTATGACAGATTTGGCTATGATCTCGTCTTTAAAAACCATATATGCCACGAATGGAATTCGAACCCAGTACCTACCTGCAGTCTTTTTCCAGATGCGTTAACCACTGTGCCACGAAGACCGGTATCATTATGGTTAGTTATAATTTATTTACGTCCTTATATCCAATTAAGGTTCAAACACGTCGGTTATGGTCAAGCAGTCTAGCTGCCTCGACTGCATGTCCAGGACAGAGTTGCTTAGTGTTAGTATGATAGAGGAAACCCGCTACTCCGAATTGATAAGTAGCAAGGTATCTTTTATACGTACTTTCCAACAGACAGGACTGTGCATACCACGGCCTTTGTTGAACCAGCTGTGGGTACTGCATGGTCTGTGTAAGTCGAAGTACACCTACCCATTGAGCCTTGCGGAGCACTCACTCTGGGTTGGAGTCGGTACTGAGATTATAAATCCCATATGCCACGAATGGGTTTCGAACTCAGTACCTACCAGCCTGAAGCCAGGAGCGTTAACCACTACATCACGGAGGCCGGTTCCATTATGGAGTTCAAAGCTGGTTATAAACAACCAACTTTTTCTTAGTGCGATACAAATTATTTTATAACAAAAGTACACTTAAAGCTACTATATAACAATCTGGATTACCGGAAATACATAGGATATACATACTTATATTGATATTGTAAGTAATAAGATATAAGTGAATTTTAGGCTACTCTTCTTCGAATTAAATAACAGTAAGGTATCTCTTATGTGCACTTTCCCACATACAGGATAGCACACACCATTGGTTGGAACAGGAAATAACACAACGGGTCTCCTAATGAGGGCCGGTCCTTCGATCCACCGAGCTGCAGGGGGACGCTCTACCGCTGAGCTACGCCCCGCTCCTACATGTAAATAGAGATGTGATGTCGGTGTAAAAGGAATAGAAGTCAGTAGGAATCTAGGTCCGAAACAATGTATTTATAAATAATTCAGATTCCTATTCCAAACCAAACTTATAACATAAAACAGATACATGTAGTTTACTTGCGTTTTTCCCCCTTTTATTAGTTATATCACTAGATTTTGGTGAAACATCTCGTTTTATGGATTAAGCATTTGTGTTATTCCGTAATGTTTCATGTTATTATTTAACCCAATTTGTTCTGATATTATCGGACATGCATTCCTGCCGCCCTTGCATTTCTTTTACACACGTCTCAGAATTGTTTAATATAAATTACTATGATCATATAAAATTACAGGCCCGTAAGTAGAATTGTATCAGCAATAGGCGGGTTGGGGGCGTTCTGGACCGATCCACCTCAATCGCCCATGCGAATTACAAAAAAAAAAACCAGAACACAATATTATTAGGTCTCCTTTGATAAAAAAATAAGCATGCTATTAAGTTATAAGTTTGGTTTGGAATAGCATGAACATACGGGTTTGATTGTAACCATCCACATCCACGATACATGTTGACTTCTTATGAATATTACTGAGGTTTGTTTCACTCTCAGAAGACAAACATTATTATTCATTCGATGTATTGCAAAATGCACCATGCCACACTAATCGGTTTTTTGAGCAAAATGTTGTAGGCAGGTGTTCTGTGAAAAACCGTTGTACAGCAATAAATTAAATACACCAACCAAGCGACAAGTCAAAAGCATGTCTACGTTAATACGCTGATTGACAAAGGTCAACACAGGTGGCCTGAACCTGCTGAAGGCACGAGCGGGTGGCAAGGCAAGGCTTGGGCAGGGCTGTGGCACACTTGTGTATCAATACCTGTGTGTTGTGAGCGTTATCTGCAGGTCAATACAGCAGCGTCACGCAGTGCGTCGCCCCTTCACGGCTGCGCGGGTTTCCTACCCACAGTCTAGTGTGCGCTTCGTACACAGACTACTCTGTAGTGAATAATATTATGTCGAGTATTAATTCTAGAAAGCTTTTTAGAGTCGTCAGTCTAAATAAAGAAGAAACATCTGAGAAGAATGTATATAATGTTATAAATTTGGAAAAAAAGTGTATCCACATATGGACCAGTTGACTTTAAGGAGTTGGAATATATAATAATGCAAAACCACCTCCCCCCCTCCCACCCCAGCTCCACCCACCACCCCATCTCCCAACAGAACGAAGAGCCAAGGCGAGCTCAGTTTAGTACGATCACTGTGTCTTTAAATTGTTGCCCATCTTTGTCATTTGGCGAGTCTGCTCATGTCGATGAGAGATTGTAGCATCTGTTCATTAGCACACGAATCGCCGTCAAGTGTTCATTCATTCATTCATTCTCTCTTTTCTGACGTCAGGTAGCGCTGCCAAGTTGAACACACCGTAATGCTGTAGGCCCTACTAACAGTTGTGTTCTACTGGATCCATGTGAAATAGCCATTCCCTCTTCTTCCTCTCGTTGTTGGATTTTGCAAAGTCTAGAGGTTGTCAATCTTCTCCGTCCATTTGTATACAGATGGTCGTAAATATATAATATGTGTACACTGTACACACATCTATAGACAGGATAAAACCGCAAACCGCAAACCAATTATTGTTACTATATGAATGCAGAGAGTTGAGAAGGGAACCGATGAACCGTGGTGCTCTTGTGTGGTGTTAAGGAGAAACTGTGTTTAAAAGATGTGACAGTAAGGGTGATCAGTTCTGTGAGGAGGTGTAAGCGTATACCCGACGGAGAGCAGGTACAAAGGCACGCCATAAACACTTCTGTTCACCTTTTATTCAACTTCTAACACAAAGAACACCAAATACAGACCCTCAAATAGCGTAGTAACCTTTGATGAGCTTGTAACAGAGTACAATAATGTATCCAAGGCCTGGGCCGTGTCTAGTGGAGGTAGAGGATAGAGGAAGTGGCATTCCCTGTAATTCTGTTTATGAGTACTCTCGTTTCTGAGTAAGCCTCATTTAGTAGTATTATAAGCGATGAATACATCTTTAAAATATTTATTTACAATATAAAGAGATGTACAATAATTATTTTCTATTATTACCAATAATATTATGAGTACAGTGATTGGAAGCAAAAATTGTCTTACTCACCTTATAATTATTGTTCAGGCAAAATGCATGCATTGTGTGTGACGTTATACCATTATTCTACGTCGATCGAATTTATAGAGCAAGGTCACGCCCACAACGTGACGTCAACACGATAAGTATCCCTTGTCCCTCATAGTCCATGTTGCTATGGTCCCCATATGCAATTTTGGGTATACTCTTTGAAACTTTCAGATATTATTATGAGGCTATCAAATGCTTCAAACATTTCATAGGCAATGCAGCCGGTAATTGAACTAAACGCACACTATAAAATACCCATCTCACTACTCGGAAATACTGTTTAACTTGCACTCGTTAATTGGTGTTATTCTTCACTCGCCAAAGACTTGAGAAGGATAATACTGATTCATTCGTGGTAGTTAAACTTTATTGCCCCAAACTTCGTTGAATATTCTCTAATTCCTTTTCAAACTATTACATATTCTGAAATTAATCCACTTATCTAATAATTATGTTATCGTATACAAGGAAATTTAATGCATCATTAGCTTAATCAAATTGGTCAAATAAGTATGTTAAGTGAATTGATTAACTGTGTTCTATCAATACATTTTAAGTTTATTATTATTAAATATTTTATCTTTTGTGGTGACGAAATGAGACACACTTGCGACAGTTGGAAAATTGCCTTGCGACGCATTGTTAACTCAATTTAATCAAATAACTTCTTTCTCATACATTTTATGTCTACAGTTATGCCTAGAATATAAATATTTTTGTAATTACTCTCGGCCAATCGGACACGACTTAACAAAATAAAACCCGTGCACGTGCGCAGGTCAACCAACCGGTATTGCGCGCGGACACGTGCCACATTGATGATACGAACCGTCCTAACATGAAATGAACGAAAAACAAACTTGCTTTATTGACTTGGGGCTAATTTAATAAAATGCCTTTTATTGACAATATAAAACAAAATTGGATCCTTGCGCCTAAATAGAGATTTCATCATGGTTAACTAACCCGAAAGATCAACTGTATTCGCCATTTGATGCCCATTTCCGAAGACTAATTGTTTAGGCGGTTTGCAATTTGCTTTCTTTTACAAGACAGCGTGCATCGGATATTGGAGGGAAAATGGTAATTCGTTACAAGGAGACATTGAACACTGAAACAGCTGTGAAAAACAATTTGTGTCAAAACCATGTGATGTATTTAATGAAAGTCTGATGTTTCTGTAACGACATTCAATTAGTCGAGAATTCAGATTCGTTTTCTCTTTGAGGAATTTATATTGCCGCTTTCCATCGATACCGCTGATTTGCAATTTGTCAGCGATGTTTGTCTACAATGACAATGAAGGCATTTCCCAATCAGACTTAATAATGGTTAGTGTTATTCTTAAGACAAGATTTCGTAAATGGAGACTTTGTTAAAGATACACGTTTAAAGAATATACAATTATGAAATTTTCATTATAATACTTAAACGACAACATACAAATAATATTTACTTACAATACAAAGCCGCGATGGCAAGTGCCTATGAATCACAGTCATGCCATCAAATAAAACATACATTTATTACATATTAATATTTAATTTGTATTATTTTTTGTTATGTTTTTATTTTATTGCATTTTAGTATTTTAATGTATTGAGCTTATCAAATAATATTTGGCCAAATAACAAAATATAAATATTTACTTTTTATGTTATTATTTTGAAACGTGAACTATAAATAATTCATTGCAGTGTATTTTAATTCGATTTTTCATAAACGTGTGTGAAATATAACTGTAACAGACTTTGTGCAAATAAATTAAAAGCATTTCAAATTTTGTAATATAAATAGCTAATTACAGAGAAGCTTAGGAGAAATTTCCACGGTGAGGTCTTAACTATCAGTAATTTTAACAGATTTTTAAATATCTAAAATTTGTATGGTTATATTTTTCTTAAATTTTCATTATTATAATTATGCATAGTTTTAGTCACCTCAATGATAAATTTATAGCAATGCCACACATTATAATAATACCAATATGCACTAATTCCCTATTTTTTATAAACAGTTTCGTGGGGGTTTTTCTTAAATAAGTTTATAATTTAAAATCCGGTAATATTGTGGTTTGTATGTTGAAATTAACAATGCCGACGAGACAATCGGAATTTTGGACAAATATTAACTATCAACTACCGCAAATGACACGATGCTGTCACGTGGTTAATATAAATGTATCAGTTGACAATGACATGCTTTATCAGGCCACGTGCACAGACAAATAACTGAAATGTTGAAACACTTGTCCCCAAAGTGGCCCCTCGGAAGTCAGTGTCAGTTTGATCATTCACTTCATTCTCGCTAGATTGATGCAAATCTTCGCCAGTGTTTGGAAAAGCAATATCAATGGCGCGTTTTCTCCGTTACAACTCGCTTCATTAAGATTCGCCCGTTCGGAAACTAACATTATTTTATCATTACGAGCGCTATTGATGTTTGATTTATACCTCTCACTTTCTTAGAATATGGGCGTTATCGACCCCTGCTTATCGACGACTTGACAGTAGGTGTCGCGACGGTCGTTTTATTGAGGAAGGAAGCGTTAATTGTTTCAGGAAACAACCACGGATCCTGCTTTCTATTTATTTTCTGTACAACACTCATAAGAACACTTTAATTAACATTGCATACTAAAGAGACAATTATATCCACATACAAACGTTTGATTCATCAAATAAAGCAAGAAAGTTACGATGATAATTTTTTGACCTAAAAATACAAAATTAATTTCGAGAATGTTCCAAAGACAACATTACGTTAAAGCACAATGCCTAGTTTAAAGATTATACCACTGAACGTGCGCATCTAATGATGTTTGTAACATATTTCTGGCTCATTAGTATTTTTTTATTATAAAAAATTTTCATTTATTTTTCATCTTATTGCTTACAATATCAATATATGTATATCCAATGCTCTTGTAGTAACAGATTAATAAGGTCATTGGAGAAGTCAAATTAGTTGAGACAAACGTTGCCATTAAGCTATTACAACCAGTTGGATGACTAGAAATACATTAAATATCTCATAATATGATAATATTAATGTAAGCAAGAAGATGTAAGTAAAACTTAATTTTAATAATACGAAAAATGCCCCATTAGCCATAATTATATCACACATAATTATCTGCGCAAGCACGGTAGCATTCGACTTAAAACTAAGTATTGTGCCTTTAATTTAGACTCTTTTCACAGAAAATGTGTCGTACAGCTCAACGAGATTGTTTGAACAATGGCAAGAATTTTGATTCCACTCTCACCCTCCCCGAGTTTCTAATATTTTTTTTAAGTAAAATTAATGATAATTCTTTACTGAAGACATTTTTAGTTTGATTCTACAATGAAAGTTTTGTTGAAGTTTTATTGAAGTGTTTATGATTGTGCACACTGGCAAAGCCACAAGTAACAGAGCCATCATATGTGTAATGCAGCAGTACATAACATTACTAGTCTGAGCATTTCGACAACTAGCGCTACATATATGGCCAGTGAGTCCCTGTCTCAAAGACTAATGGCCATGCTAGCGACAATGAAGAGTGGACTCTCTGTGTATAGTCGGTAACTGTTTGGGTCGAATGGGATTAATTGTATAATTATTATAGATTAACAAGAACTAAAACAAAAACATGCTTGGAATTCGTTAGTGTCAGTCCAGAACTATGTTCACCTGTGTCAAAATGTTTGATTTGTCAACGTTCTACACTACAATTCTCCATAACAAACATAATGATACATACTTTATTCCGCAATCAACGGGACATTTCTAATTGAAAGGGTAAATGAAGATATAGCTATACCATCATCTTCCACGGGTATGGCCAGTTTGTGAAGAATAAAAGCAAGACTTAGTCTAGACAATAGTATGCTGGACATACTGAGAAACTGGTATCCTCATTGAAACTAACAGTGCATCACTGCTGGTCAGTTTGTTTCTCTATACATATGGACCAGAAGGTCTAACTAAGCTGAAGAAATGGCAACAGATGAATCTGGCCAAACAGTTTAATTTCACTTTTTGCTATAATGATGATCTTATATCGTACAGTAATTGCTGGATGTACCTCACCAGTTAGAAATAAGTACTTTGATCTTTCAATAGAGATTCAAAATGTACGATAACTGGGATGACATCAACTTTCCAATAGTCAATTTTCCTTTTATATCAAGCATCATTCAATCTATTCCAGTATATGTATACTACATACTTATATATATGCTTCTGAGATACTCTAAGGCTTGTTCATTTCATGCCATTTAAGTAAAGCCATGTCATTTTGACACAGATGTTGTGTCATCAGGGTTATAACATTCGTGGACTGGTCAAGACTTTAACATTTTATGGTAGACATTCAGAAACTTTTTAATTCCATGACAAATCGTTGACACAGATGTCTGAAGTATTACTCTAATTCGACCTTTAAAAGCCATTTTCTGTAGGTCGCCGAGTGGCCTATATAAGCAGAGTTGACTGTATGTGTCAAATGCAATTCGAATTTGTACGAAACATCGTGAATAGTTTGAGATAAATTAGTCACGACTGCTAAGTCTATCATACATCCCATTCTTTAAAAAACGATGACTATAAACCACTGTTAACAGATTACTAATATAGGTGAGAATGTTTTATAATTAGAAATTATTATTAATTATTAATACAAAATTATGTGAACAATTCTTATGTATCGTCATTCAAGACATTTGAAGAAATTTGTCGCAAATACATTTTTTTATTCGTTCCACGATAACTATGTTTTTAGCAAACAACATAAATTTAACATTTTTGTTTAACTTCAAATTTCTTGTTTCAAATGTCTTTACTTTGAGTTGAGTGATCAAATTGTGTAACGTCATAACAAAATTAAAAAAATTTCGTTAGAAATGTGTGTTATTTAACATTTATTGACAACAAAACATGCTTTAATGTGTTATTGTATTTTAGTTTGTTTATTAGTTTCTACTGTTTCTTATTATAACAAATAACTAACAACGCATATTATTTATAAGGGGAGTGAACTGTAAGTGAACATATAAGTGTTATGGAGTTATTTCCCTTCACTTTTCCCTAAAATCTTAGACTGGCCAATATATTATGACACGGGGGTAGCGAGGGTGGGGTGATGGGGGAGTGTTGCAGGTCGAGAAGTAGAAAGACCGAACGATGGACAAACCGTTCTGAAAACACCATATTAGATACTTCTAAAATGTTTTTTTTTTGCTATTTAAAGTTCACCTTTTCATGAAGAACGACTCGCCTACAGGCCTTAAAGATCGCGTCACTTTCTTCATTAATTATAATGAATACTTATATAGTATTGTAATTCTACTGTATTATAAACTATTTATCGTTTAGATTTCTAAAGGTGCGGGTGATGTGATATACGCATAGTGAATACAAATCACGTGCGAGGTCTAATTCGTATTCCCATGGCATTCAAAGGTACACTCCCGAGTTTTAAAACGGATGCCACCCTTTGTGTGCATCTAATGCTATTTGTAACATATTTCTGGTTAATAGAGCATTTTTAATTATTAAAGTTAACATTTACTTACATTTTATTATTTACAATATCAATACATGCATATGCAAATCCAATGCGTTTTGGTAGCGTAGTATGGTCCTTGGTCATTTGGATATACGTTGTAATAATAATTATTTAGTACCTCAGATGGACGCTATTAGCTATATTCGGCTCTGGTGTATAAATCAAAAGACTAAAGGTGAGCTGTGTTTAACTACTATGTTGCGGTGGTTTGAAAATCAGAGATGGACACATAACAAACCCATTTTAAATATGAAACATATTTTAATTATGCTAATTACGAAAAATACAAGAATAAGAATGGAACCATTTGACATTTCACTCATATCAAATAGATTTATAGTAGTGGAACCTTGGTGTGAAGCATCTCAGTGAGTCCTGTCTTCCTAGCACAGCTTCTAATAACGTTTAACATTTGTTGAAATAGCCTCTACTGTGGGTTATTTAATTCAAACACCATCAGAACCTTTCTCCGGTTATCATCCAAGGTTAGTTGTATACATGTGCAGTACTAACATACAGGACAGTGTCTAATCATTCTGACATACAGGACAGTGTCTAATCATTCTGACATACAGGACAGTGTCTAATCATTCTGACATACAGGACAGTGTCTAAT
>JAUTCZ010050157.1:0-11197 GCA_032273805.1 Melanodrymia brightae | reverse complement strand
AGTTTATTAAGTGGATGCATTTTTAATACAACCAATGGTTTTCAAACTTTTGATTAGGTTTAACTCATTATGCAATATATTGCAATACGTATTGCAATATATTTGATTGTATTGCAATATATCGCAATACGAAAAAAAGAGGCAATACCCATCCCTACTTAGAATACTAGACACGTCCATAACATTTACCTTGAGATGATTGTCAGATTTGCTTCCGAAGTCATCTAAATCTCCGAGATTAACCCAGTCATCAAAAAACACATCCATGATTTCATTCTGTTGCAGAGCCAACTCAAACCTATGTACAAACCAAAAGGATCCACTTTAAGAAATATGAGTTTTTTTCATTCGTAGAGCTAACTGTATAAACCAAAAAGATTATCTTGAAAAAAATATGTCAGTTTGTGCCAAGTTCATCAGATCTTCCAAATAACAGAAGAGTTCAAATAGTCCAGGAATGAATGTATGATTTTGATGTGTCGTTCATAATTGTAGCCATCAATGTGTACAGAGTGTACAAAGGGAGGAGTCAAGGCCTGTGTACTAATTTAATTTGATAATTAAAATGTCGATTGATCACTGGATTGCATGCAAAATCTGTACTGGAATATGTGTTGCTCATCATTTTCTCTGACCACTGTTTTGTCATGTAGACGAAAAAGAAAAAAAAGTTTTCACATGATTACCCCAAGCCAATATTTTATTACTTTTTTTTAAGCATTTTAAACATTTACCTTGGAATTTCTTCCTTTACAAAGTTTATGAGTTGATTTGAGTTTTGTATTTTAACCTTCTCTTCCTCTGTGAATTCTCTTGGGTAGGATTGGATACATGCATTTCGTGGATATTTCCAATCAGTTTGCGTTCCTGAATCCACAAACACAGGGATAGCCTAAAACAGAATTTATGCATATTAGTGCATTAATATTATTAATTTACCAACAGTGATTAATAAATAAATTATAAAATTTCTTTAATAGAATAATTTTCTTAAAATCAATATAACTGCAATAATTATGCATTACTCATTAGCTGAATAAAGAAAGCAACAACATCAATATTTAGGAGACTGATAAGTACATAGAAATTATGATAGTATTCTGATAAGACATTATCCTCGTTAAATTCACTATATCTGTTGCTCATTTTGTTGTTAATACTTCAGTTAGCTATGCCTTATCCAGAAGTTGCTGCACCAGATACAAGTAAAACATTATTGAAAGCATGCATCAAGTTGGAAAAATATCTGTTGTGAATTTATGTTAAATTCTCAAGCAAAAAACAATATAAAGTAAAAAGGGGATAATTGTTACAAATCACGAGGACAGCATTTTTAGACAAGGTGGCAGAAGTAAAGACTTATTATAGGAGAATTTTTATCTCTATATTTGTTACCTGTGTTCCTTTATTAAGCTCAAGTCTCTTAAGCTCAAAACTCCTGTCTTCATATTGTGTGCACTCTACATAACCATCCTTGGCATCTTTAACATTGCGGTCTGAGAATGAAAATACTGCTCCAAACTCTCTCCTTTGTCGTGTAACAGACACCTTTTTCTAAAATGTTCAAAGAATGTGAAAAAGCAAAAAACGAACACTGAAAAAGGCCTTGCTTTTTAAAAAATCAGAGTGAATTAAAATTGTAAACTTCAAAATGTTTAGATGAGCTACAAATAGCACTCACCTAAATGCCTTTACCATTCAACCATTTTCAGATTGTGAATTTTTAAATGAGTACCATAATAAAGTTTAACAAACATTTCTGACAATCAAAACATCTAAGTTGATTTTTCATGGTGCACAATTTATTACTTTTGCTATGCAAACATAATTTTGAAAGTCGCATGTAATTTTAGAAACAAATACACCCTTATTACCCTCAAATGTGTCTTCTTAACATTCTTTATGTATTTCCTACTCACTGCCATGAGACACCTATTTCTTGGATTCTGGAGGGATGTGTTTATACACTATTTCTTCCCACTTACCCTCAGACGTGTGTCCTTAACTTTCTCTTCGTCGATTTCTTTCTCACTTCCATGAGACACCCATTTCTTGGACTCCGGAGGGATATATTTATACACTATTTCTTCTTCTGGCACTTCATCTTCAACCTCTCCAGCTTCCTTTGGTGGCTACAAAAATACACTTTCATTCAAATTGGAACTATTTTGCCATGCTCTTTTCCCGCCATGGGTACAGCCTCGACTCTGGGTTCGTCCTTTGATTATTTTTTAGTCAATTATCCCAATAATGGATAAAACCGTATTTCTTCAGGAAAATGTTTAAAAAGAAGCTAATTTATATATAATATATCAAATTTATATCTTGTGCTTCATAGATCAAAACACAGACTTGTATTGAAAAACTTCCAGTGAAACATTTTACATTAATAGTACATTGTATTTGGTTCTATTTAAAATCATAACTTAAATTATATGTACTTCAAAAGTCGAAATACATTTTAATATTCCCAAAGACACATATTTCATGGCCTTGTTTTAGATGGCATGTAAACAAAATGTGACACCGACTGTTCATGGGTTCTGCTTGCAAGATACCTAGATATCAATAACGTACATGCACCGAAACAAAATTGGTGAATACACAGAACATAGTAATAATGTGAAGACTAATTGGTGTATGCATTAATATTTTTATAATACTTAACATAATTTCAGTAACATTCATATTTTATTACTTTGATTTTTGTAGATATTTGTTATTTTAATGTATTTATGAACAATGTTAACAGGTTTTTTGGTCAATCTATAGCCAGATATGGAAAGAAATTCAAGAAAAACATGCAACTTTCCTCAAGGTATATGAAAATGTGGTGTATATATGCTATAGTAATGCCAATAGCTTACGTTGTATTTACAAGTGCTAAAAGCACTCATAAGATAGAAAAATCCCAAATATTTTAACATCCCAAAATCAGTGATACGATCACTGTTAGCAAACTAGGATGTTAATAATCTGAAAAGACCTTAATTTTAATATATCTATCAATTTAAATAATTTTTACATCTATCTTGGATTTGAAATCAGCTGGTTGTGTGGATGGGTAAGCTGATTTAATATTGGCAGAGCTGACAACATAGTTTTTAAAGGAATGAGTGTATTGACCCGAGTGAGGGGAAAGCCTTGCTCTGTGCTACATGTGCATATTGGAGGACAACATGACGGTTCTCCCCAAGAAAAGTTTTGCGATGTAAAATTGAAATGCAGCTATTTGCAGCATTTCAGGCTTTGAAAATTAAGCATTGTGACAAACTTTTCTTAATATTTATGCTTGCAAGTAATAAATTAAACCCATACATTTATTGATTTCACTAAAATTGAAGCGAGAATAATCACACATTTTACTAATGAAAATATATGAGAATTTTAATATTTTGGCATGAGACTGTGAAATTATGCCCAAATGAGTAAGTCTCATGAAAAATGCGTGAGAATTGACAGCCACTGGTTCAACCATTGTGAGAAGCTAAAATGGTCTCAGCCAATCAAAGACCACCATAATGAACTTGAAATTATAGTCAAAGATTCTGACTGACATATCCAACAGGAAAACAACTATACTGACATGCACTATAGTGGTACACATAAACAACATATAATTAGCATGCAATGTACTGCTAATTAACATGTATTATTATATTGGATATATACCTCTTCTTCTTCCGATTCTGACATGTCAGGCTTATGGGAGAAAAAATTATGAACTTTAATAATACACATATAAATTGATGATAATTTATAAAATTTATATATATCTTGATAGATATATATAAGAAGTACTTTATTACAAATGGCAAGTGTTAATCCATATTATATTGTTTTATTTTTAATGTAAGAATATTTTTATAGGCATTATATAATATGAAATAATATTCTGAAGTTAAATACTACATATTCCAATATATGTACACTACCTCCGAACACATAATATATTTTTTATAGAACTGTAAAACTTACATTTAAGATTTTCTCCTTAGCTTCTTCTGTAACAGCCACCAAAAAATTTTGATCATATTTGAAATCGTAATCATAGATTACCAATATCTCATCACCAGGGTAGTTCTGAAAGAAAGAAAAGCATTAAAAATGTCAGTTATATCCTCAGTTATATCACAACCTGTCACATAGCCAAAATGAAATGGAAAGAATTGAAGGTACTTTGAGATGGCCTGCACCCACAAATCACAGCACAGACGTTTCATCAGAGTCATAAGGCATAGGGGGCCACTACGCCTTACCTGTTTAACTAAGCCTTTGATTTATTTTAAGGGAATTGTGAGGGCCTTAATTTTAGTTTTCCAACCCTGTACAATGTATAATCAATCAAATTTGTACTCATGGATTTTACATAAAATTATAATATTGTTGCACCTTAAAAAAATCTTTGGGAAGGGTCTACAGCAGTGATATGAATATTTCGATAGTTCTTATCTAAAATGGTGCAGTAACATCAATTTTAATGATTTATGTATACAAAGAAAACATACCAACATTTCTTGTTTGACTGGAGCAAAATCTGAAACAGCTGCTCTCAGTCGCATGTCCTCCAGGATATCTTCTTTCATGATGATTTTATGAGGATTGTCCTTAGTGACATCTTCATCACACCGACAGTTAAATATTTCCTGTGTTTTTGAGGTCATGAACAGAGGAATAACCCCTTCAGCAAGACCTAAGACAAACAAAAATAAACTAAGTTATGCCAAATAATTTGTTTAAAAGCTGCTTATAATGACAGGCTGCAAGATGTACATTAATCACCTTAACATAATAAAAAGCTCCATATTATGTTTAAGTATAATGATAACTTACAGACTGTACGTGGGCATTTGTAATAAAATTACAGACTACCCCTGGTTGGGGAATGGAATGGACGTTAACGACACCCCAGCATGAAAATAAACATTGGCTATATGCTGGAAATTGGATAATGCTATATCAGATTTCATGCAATCATACAGAATATAGAAACAAAATTTAAATTGTTTTTGCAGATAGTATATAATAAAGAAATTTCTAGGACTTCATAACAATAAATCTAATACTGTGATATGAGTTTTGCTATAGAAGCTATCTTCATAGATGAGCTTATCTGAACACTGTGGCATACTTCTCAAAACAAAATCAAATTTAGCCTTCAACATCAACAATGTGTGTATGGTACTGAATTAAGTAATTTCCATAAGCGACTGCATAGGCACATGTGGAGGTTACCCATGGTGTAAAGAAGTTAGTGACAGCAGTGTTGGTGATTAGAAACATACCTTCCTCATCTGTCTCATCTGCTGCTGTACTCGGAGCTGGTGTCGATTCTTTCTTATCATCATTCTTGCCTTTTTTCTTCCCTGCATTTCCAGCAACATGAAAAATAGTAATTGATGAAATCATAAAATCATGCAAAGTGGATCTCAAGTTTATGACTGAAGGTTTGCTATAAAACGATTCCCTCATATTACATATTAACGCTTTGAACTCTGAGTTCCAGGTAATAAATGATATAATAATTATGAGGTCTGGAAAACTGTCTGTTATGATTTTTTAAGTGTTAATCAATCAGACTGGTGATGAAGTACTGGTCAGTATTCAGGATGACAATGTAAACATTTTGTCTGTACTTTCTACAACACTCAGTCTCTGGAATAATTGCTGCATCGTTCTAGGTCAGGAACAAACTTTCCTTCAGTTTGACCAGTAACTGTGATACTAAATTATATTAGTCAAATAATATCTATGACAGATGAAGTACTGTTAACTATACATGTATATATATATATATATGATGAAGGTAAATAATTGTACAATTAAAATGACTATGAAACATACCTTTAGCTGGTTTTTGTTTTGGAGGTGGAGACTTGGAGCGCGATTTAGGACTTTTAGGAGTTGTTGGTTTAGAGCCAGCCTTGCTAGCAGCCTTTGCTCCCTTGCCACTGGTAGGTGATGATACTTCTGGACTCCTATTGCGCCCTGAAGTTGGACTCTTACTCTTTGGTGAAGCTGTGGTCCGAGTTGTGTCCTATACAGATTTATAACAAACTTTGTGTTAATCAATACAGGTGTGTACTTAACATTTTAATACCTGTAATTAGTCACATATGTGTAACAGCAAATGAATGCATAATTCCTAAAATTGGCTTAGACACACTGTAAATTTGTCCAATTATTAAACATAGCAATTGTGTCATTTGTGACTAGATGATCATAAAAGATACAACATTGTATATATGTGTGTATGTATTGTGTTTACTCACGCAAGATCAGCTTAATGAATAGACTATTTCAGATATTTTTACATGCATATACATGTATGCCTTGTTATAATTGCTGATTACATTAAATTATGTAAAATGTAAGTTAAGGTTTTATGCCAATACCATCTCTGTTAGCCATGGTCACTATTCCATCATTGAACTCCAATTGCAATAATGTGAGAAAATGTCAAAAATTAATATCATATGTCCTTTAAGTTTGATCACAGATGTAATATACATGTATATAATTATATATATAATTGGTTGTTGACATTGATTGTTTAACTAAATGTATTGTTTTAATAAATTCTGTACAGTAATATATACTATTTAAATAACTTAAGGAAGGTATCAATGTAGGCCTACATCATATTTGAATGACAATCACACACAGTGTAGGTATATACAAATATACAAAAATTATTAAAAATAACACAAAGAAGACTTATTGTTCAAATTAACTGTGAACCGTGTTATATTATATAACTGAATTAAATGTGCAATATGTGTATTTACTGTGACATGCAAAAAACTACTAATCAGTTATATCATGAGTGTTTAATTCATTTAGATAACTAATAAAGACCATGTTACTGAGCATTAGGGATTGTGTATAAATGTCAGGATTGTGTTTGAACCTCTCCCTTGACCTTCTAATGCGATGTTCAAATGTATTATTCTAATGCAATTAATTCAATTATGTAGGACAATGTTCAATTGTTCACATGTATTATTTTAATGCACTTACTTTATTGAAAGTTCACTAGCACTATTCTAAGATACATGTATGAAATGGTTCCTTAATTCTATCAACTGATTTTAACAGGTATCCACAATTTGACTCTTTAAAAGTATGTAATTAATCCTACCCAGAACACTGCTTATAAAATATGGAAGATATATAATAATAATAATAATAATAATAATACGTGAAAGTTTACCTAAGTTGTTCGATTTCATCAATATTGACAATACATGCAGGCCTACATCATGCAGCTGTGATCACAATTTTAAATTATTTTTATTTTAAAATACCTTTATTTGAAGGGCAACCTTCGTGATTGTTCGTCCAATTTTTTTAAACGTACGTTTTGGCTTGCATATAAATGAAAAATTAACTAATCTTAGTAAACTTACATTTATGTTTATTAATATCATGAATCAATCCAATATTTTGCCTAATAGGAGTACATAAGCTAACGAAAATTAATTAGTACATGCATATAAATACATGTATAATAAACCAGGTAACAACACAAACCAGTACAATCAAATAATCTTTAAGACCTACCAAACAGTACCAGTATATAATCCTGTATTCATTTAGTTTCATATTCACATCAAAGAATATATAATATAAATGCCAAAACATGTTACATAGTCAAAGAAATAGTTCAGCACAAGGCAAAGTTGAAGAACTTACTTTAATTTAAGAAGAATTTAGATCCAAGATAATACAGAAATAGAATACCTAGTCTAATATTTTATTTTGTACTCAACAAAGATGTATGCAAATGTCGGAGCATTGCAAGCACACAATAAAAAAACGAACATTTCAATATAAATTTAATAAAAGAATATAATTTGGTTCGTAATCTCATTTTTTTGGCATGCACTCTTTAACCACTTTTGAAGTAATACTAATTATATACTTAAAATAAGATCGAAGTGATCTAGTTTTGTTTTTATGATGTAGTATGGTTTCAAAATGTATCCAAACCTGTCAAATCATATGATGATGTAAACAAAAGTACTTACCGGTATCCAAGATTTTCAGAACTTAACTAAATAAATGAAACTATCCCTGTGTTTTGGCCTCTATCACAACCTTACTTTGATTAAACATGTAAGCTATATAGATATAACTTATTTACTTGCTTATATTCAATTGACATTCAAGCACATCTGTCCTGGGCATGCAGTCCAGCTGTCTCGACAGAACTTAGTGTTAGTACCGGTATGAGAGGACAGTACATGCCAAGACTTTTGTTAATTAGTAGGGAGACATCTGTTGTAAAATGCATGTGTTGTTAGGTGATGAATCAGGGCTATCCAACCCTGACATCACCTATGTTTCTGTGAACCCAGTACCTACCAGTCTTGAGAACAGCAGTCTAACCATTACACCATGAAGACCGATAGCTTAAAATCTAGCTGTACATACCCGGTAACTATTTTCATGTTAAATCAAGTTTAAACATACTATGATAATTTTAAACTATTACGGATGCAGTAGTACCAGTACACTCAAGACCCATACTTACAGTCTGGACCCAATTTTTATCCACTTTGTATACTACATACATAGTAATCTTAGGCCCAGAAACTGTTAAGAGCATTTATTAAAGCTGGAACGTTTTGTTGTAAAATTTGTTAACTTAAGGTAATTATTACCTTGTCTTTTTCATTGTGTTTGGCTTGGTCTTGTTCCTTTATAGAAGAATCTTTACTAGCTCCGCCAGAGTCAGACATCCTAATAGCTAACTATAAACAAACCTGTATGTACAGCAAACAAAAAAAGAAACAAAAAAGAATGATATATGTAAGAAGAAAATATACAAAACTGATGGATATTCCCTGAAAGGACATATGACTAGTGCAATCACTTAGATTTGAATGATGCCATCATATGATATGAAAACAATGATTTGAAAGTGTCCAAGCATTTGTAAGATACTCAGAACTTGTGGAAGATTTGTGTGGTCATTTAATACAATTGTATGCTTTAAGTGATGCTATTCATAAACGATGACATAAAAATAAATGCATAAGTTGTGCATTATGTTACAATTAGCACTATGGGTAATTTATTTGATGGAATGATACCTTATTAAAACTGACTGCAAACGATACAGCAGTGACATGTGAAGTTATTATCTTGTCGGCTAGATTAATTTCAAGAAGTATCTGAACCTGTCCATTGACAAGGTGATAGCAAGAATCACACTCGCTATGTAGTCTAGGTGCAAGTTGCAGAGAAGGAAGACATTTGGAGGTGGTGTTCTATTCGGTTCAGATCTGGTGAAATCAAGTGATGTGAAGGGACAGTGGATAACCAGAACAGTAACCAGTTTGGCAAATGGAGAGATTGATTTTGATATAGACAGAACTCATGTATGTTGAGGGTGAAGCTCGATTCTGTGAGCACCTCAATGACCCCTGACCCCATATTGAAAAACCAACCCCGAAGTTAATCGAGCTGTGAACTAGTAGTTTAATATGAAGTTTGTTTGCAGAATGAAAAGAAAAAGTTTGTTTGTTTAACTACACCACTGGAACACATTGATTATTAATCAGCAGTTATTAGATGTTAAATGCATATTTATAATGACATATATTGGGTTTGAGCAATTAAAAAACAGTAAAGGATCTTTTATGTGCACTTTCGCAGACAGGATAGCACACCACAGCCGTTGATAGATCAGTCATTGATAACGGGTTGGAACGGGAAATAACCCAACGGGTCCACCGACGATGATCAAGCCATCAACATATCAACCTCAGGTGGACGGATGTTCTTGATACGACCCCTGGACGCTCGACTGTTTGATTAATCCTGTCCTATAACTCTAATGGTGACGTAATATCTAGAGTTGTCGAGTTGTCTAATAATAAATGCAAATATAAATTGGAAATTAGAAACAGGTGTAGATGGAAAACGGGTAACCGCACGATACTACAAAATCGGATCGGAAATATGTCATCACTGACAACACAGTCATCAGTATTGTAAAGTAAACCTGATTACATTGAAACCTTGATAAAATAAATAATTGTATACTCTTAATTATACAATATTATAATAAAATATATTATAAACCAAAAATAAATGTATGTGCAAGTATTGTTAAATCAGGTTCGAACGATAATACACTTTACAACAAGGTACTTGCCCGTATGTAAATACACCTGTCAAGTTGTCATGAGTTACCGCGTTGTAGTAATTCGGTCTTTTCCGTCAACGATTAGACTCGGCTGATTCCGGTTCGGCCCGTTCTACATGCCAATTTTTTGGCAGTGGTTTAGTTATTTAAAACGTTTAGCTATTGCATGTGCCAACGAATCAACAAGACATTTTACGTTTTGAAAATATTTATACAATCTTTTAGTTGACGAACGGGTTTATTTGATGCTACGAAAACAGCCGAGAAGCTGAGATTGGAGGTCTTGAATCAGCTGAGATTACACATGATTGTGTAGATTTAATATCTATAGAGGTTATAATAGCACTACTAAAAGTAAAACTAAGAGCCTAAATACAAATTAAAATATTTATAATCAATGTTTCTGTTTGTTCAGATGCATTGCGTTGTGTGCCTTATTTCGTAAATAGTTACATCGTTAGGGGATATAGCTCAGTGGTAGAGCATTCGACTGCAGATCGAGAGGTCCCTGGTTCGATCCCGGGTGTCCCCTTTAATTTTTGTTGCCAGTATCTCAATCATATTTAATTTTGACCATTAATAAATCTGCGTAACAAAAATATTATCAACATCTCACAACATTTAATGTTAGATGCAAACACGGCTCTAGCGACATAATTATACTGTATGACTGTTATTTTGATCTATATATTAACCAAAGTTAAATAGTTTGTGGCATGAGGTTTATAAAAAGCGACCTACGGCTTTGCATTTTTTCTAACTGACAGATACGTGTTCAAAATAGTATTTGGATGAAAGCCTTAAAAACCACCTTACTGATCACAGGGGATATAGCTCAGTGGTAGAGCATTCGACTGCAGATCGAGAGGTCCCCGGTTCGAACCCGGGTGTCCCCTTAATTTTTTTTCGAAACATTTAGGTCAGTTGCATAATTATAATCTTTACTATTTACGTTTTATTTTGTTTTAGTACTTACATAAAAAAAAATTTTTTTTTTTTTTTTTTTACGTTTAAAGTAAAATTAAACCAAGTTCAAAATTT
>JAUTCZ010050146.1:0-11198 GCA_032273805.1 Melanodrymia brightae | reverse complement strand
ACCAGTCGTGATTACTGGCTGGAATGGAAAATAGCCCATAAAATGTTTTGTGCTGTGGAGGATCGATCCCTTGACCCATCCTGCCCCTTGTTGGCAGTAAACATCAGCAGATACAGATACATCATGTACAAGTACAATGTAGTACTCACGTTTAGTCTATCATCTGCGTGCACATTCTGCCCTTTTTGTTTTTAAATATGGTGTATCAAATTGACTCAAGCAGTGATTTGAAGATATTTAGTGTAATTTAGTGTAATAACAAGAGGCACAGGACTAAACAACGAAAACACAAATACTGGATACACGATATCTGGTTAACAAACTATTCTCAAATGATGACAAATTTAAACATTATTTTAGTATGCTGCCTACAAGTACACAGGGTGTGCACTTTACGGTCGCCCGGTCGCCAATGGATACTCAAAATAGTCTTGGGCAAGTCAAAATCTTATCACATGTCTCCCGCGTGGCGACTGAAAATTTAAAGTGCAATTTAAGTAAAGTTTTTTTTAAAGCAAAATTCGGTTGCGTGCCATTCAAAAGTTGTACGGGCGAGTCAAAGTGTTGCTGTGAGTGGCCTGATTGGCCAGACAAAAAATATATGTACATGTAAAAAGATCAATAGAGAATAACTTATGAGTAACTAGGAATTAGATATTAACTTTCATGAGTGAAATTAATGTTGTCAGTCCTGAGCTTTAGCGAGAGACTGAAATATTACTTCCACAAGGGACAGGTAACCTGTAATTAATAGTAGCCTATCGATTACATGTACATTATTGTATTTTTTACCCATAGTATTAGTCAAGCTTAAATAGTATTTAAGACTTTAAAGCTTGTTCGTTGTCATACATGTACATGTATACATTAAGTGTTTTACTAACTTTTAGTCGTTTTCTAAACATTCACATGTATCAAATTACATGTATAGAAAACGACCAAAACACTCAATTTCACATTTATGATATCGAGAACTTTAATAAATGCCATTCTTGAACAAGTCCAAGATCCAAATACAACAATCCAATTTTTGTTATGACGTACAAGGGAAATGGTGCAATACATATGAGCCTCATATGCTAAATCTCGTGGGTAATAATAAAACATATCACCAGCTGGTCCTGACTAACATATTACCAGCGGGTCCTGACTAACATATTACCAGCTGGTCCTGACTAACATATTACCAGCTGGTCCTGACTAACATATCACCAGCTGGTCCTGACTAACATATTACCAGCTGGTCCTGACTAACATATTACCAGCTGGTCCTGACTAACATATTACCAGCTGGTCCTGACTAACATATCACCAGCGGGTCCTGACTAAGCGGTCATTGACACATACATTGTAATGCCGTCTATACAAGCACATTATGCTTGTTATTCTGTTCCACTCTTGACTGGTCAAGCTTGAAGCATGGTGACCTACATGTACATGGAAAGATTTACATAATTTATGTTACTTTTGTACATGTACATTGTAAATACACAGGTGTCAGCTATGCATTTATTACAGGTGCTTAAGTCTTTTGATGTCCATTTGCTTCCTGTCAACAGAATTGTGGGAAGTATTAATTGCCATTACAGTGCATAGTCAAGTCAAGACTTTGTTTAGGACACCCCCACTCATTACCGGCCTCCGTGGTGCAGTGGTTAATGCTTCGGGCTTCAGGTTGCTAGGTACTGGGTTCTAATTCCATTCGTGAGATATGAGATTTTTAATCCCAGTACCGACTCCAACCCAGAGCGAGTGCTCCACAAGGCTCAGTGGGTAGGTGTACTTCCACATACACCGACGAGTGTCCACAACTGGTTTAACAAAGGCCATGGTACATGTATGTACAGACCGGTCTGTGGGAAAGTGCATATAAACGATCCCTTGCTACATGTACATGTATTTATCAATTCGGAGAATAAGTTTCCTCTATCATACTAACACTAACTTCTCTCCTGGACAGGCAGTCGAGGCAGCTGGACTGCATGACCATGGCAGACATGCTTAAACCTTAATTGAATATAAGCATGTAAATAAGTTATAACTAACTAAGGATACCCCCATCCACTTACAGTTCATGCACACCTCCCCATGGGTAGATACATTATGCATGTACATGTACATGTATCTGGAGTGCCCTTTATACAATAATAACTGTCAATAAAGATGTCTCTTAAATCAAGGTAGTCTTTGTACTTATACATGTAGCCGGTTCGACTATACAGTTACATGGTATGTCAAATAAACAATCCTCTCAACGGTCATCAACATGCAATTACAGAAATTTATTACATTTATCCATGTACACGTACAAGTACCTCTCTAGATTTAATCAGTTTTTCAGCTTAATTTATTATATTTGTAAGCAAAAACATCTGTGTATGGAATCCTGTTATAAAATATCAGGTCATTATCCTGACATGTCAGATTAAATACATGAACATTATAAAGGTCATCACAGCTTTAGAGGAAAACAAGACAGGCAGGTGTTAAAATGACAAATACTGTGTACAGGTATGTGTAATTAAGGTGTAATACATGTACATGTACATCTATCAATGTAGTCAACTCTAACAGATTGACCAAAAGAGGTACAGAATGAGAAATAACCTAACAGGTCCTCTGAGAATGATCGATCCTTCAACCCATTGTGCCTCAGGCAGACACTTTTGCACTGGGCTATATTCTGCTCACTGATTGATCAGTACATGTACATGTAGTGTACCAACAATATATACCTCTGCAGACAATACATTCAATTCTTCTACAACACACAGGTCCATCGGAGATAATTGGGATCTGGCCAAGGGGGTTATGGTGCTATTTTTTTAATTGGGGGACTATACATGTACATTGATAATATAAGAATGACATAAAAGTGGGTGAAAATGACAAAATGTTAAAAAAATCTGCATCATAAATGTTAAAAAAAGAAGAAATTGTTAAACTTAAAAAAGGTGGGGAATACATTATAGACATGTAGTATCGCGTGCACACCCCCACCTGTCCCTTCCCCCCAACTCCACTTCCTGCTCTGTTAGCCCAGGTGCTTCTGCAAATCAGCAAGTGACATCTTTATAGGTATTACATGACAAATGTAATTCCCATTTACTACATGTACGTCTACATCTATGTATATTGCGTAACCTTGAGCATTCCAGCAGACATGTAACAGCACATCGATATCAAACTTTTACATGAATCAGTGTACATGTATCACCAAACTGCAGTTCAATCTCGTTGGCTTGAACACCGTCGGTGCTCGAGAAACGGTTCGATTCATCGGGTATTTCGATCCAAGCATCAGCAACTTAATTATAAGGATTTAATTGCAAAAATAATTTGGGACTTCGATCTTGGTTCGAGCATTGTCATGTATTTGACCCTTTCGCATTCGAGCCAACGAGATTCTACTGTACATTTTCACATCTATCTTTAGCTACAATAAAAATAGATACATGGATGTACCGTAAATCATTTAATTCTTGCAAGCAAGTTATTAATGCCAAAACATGTAGCCACATGTGGCATGCATATTCTTAATTAATTGATCCAAGGACCATATTGTACATGTACATGTACAGTGAAACCTATCAAAACTGAACACACTTGGGACCGAGTAAAATGTTCGGTTTAGAGGGGTGTTTGGTTCACTGAGGTTTAAATACAGCACATAAACCTATTTGGGACTTTGAAATAATTACGTTCGATTTCGAGGGGTTGCACTGTAATTACAGAAATACAAATGTGTGTTATTTGCTCTGGTGGCATTCACTAAAATATGATTTCTTGTCCAACTTTAATACCAAAGCTGAATAAATAGATGATTTACGGTATCTGTCAATAAGGCAACAGTGTGTTGCACTTTTGTTTGCCCTGTCAGAACATACCCACGTGTACATTGTGAACACCGATGTTTTTATATGTACTGCATTGATATGAGAAGAATGGAAAGATGCAGCTG
This sequence comes from Melanodrymia brightae, assembly GCA_032273805.1. Taxonomy (NCBI): domain Eukaryota; kingdom Metazoa; phylum Mollusca; class Gastropoda; order Neomphalida; family Peltospiridae; genus Melanodrymia; species Melanodrymia brightae. The sequence continues at coordinate 7,237 of JAUTCZ010050146.1, read as the reverse complement.
CCCTTGTCATGCAATGCTGAGACAATCCCTTGGGGAAGACAAAGCTACAACAGAGTGTTTGTATATAATGACATCACAAACGCACATTGATTAATTAATCATCAGCTACATGTACAAGTATTGGATGTCTAACAGTAAACACACAGTTTGTATTTCTTTGTATTTCAACACATACACGTACACATATACACGTACATTGTACACCGTTAACATACAAAACATCCAAACTGTTTTGATATGCAGCATGTGCATCAATGCGCATTCATTCCAGTTGCATAGCTCAGCGCAAGAGCATCCGCCTGAGGTCCGATAGGTTGACGGATCAATCCTCCTCAGTGGACTTGGATTATTTTCCATTCCAACCAGTGATCCACGACTGGTCTATCAAATGTCATGGGAAAGTGAGAAAGTGCACATAACAGATCCATTGCTGTTATTCGAAGGTTTAAAAAAAAGTTAAATTTTCGCAATATAAATGTTTTGAGTATGAGGTTAATACACAATGTAGGATTTATGTTTTTAGGCCTTATAAGTTTTATAAAAACATATATGTACTAATAACAGCTTCATGTTAACGTTTACAGGTAATGACATGTACGTGTTAAAAGGCCAACAAACGATGTACATGCACACCTACAGATCAATTAAGAACATAATGCTACCGATTGAACATATGTGTCCTCCCTCATTCACGCATTCCGATCAATATCCAGCACCTTCGCGCACTTCACAATATTTAGCCTTCCATTAGGCTGATAATGTCATTATGAGGTCTCTGGTCCATGCTTCTGACAGTATCGTCAGGAAACTACGTCTATGTCAATATCACAGATACATGTCAATGGCTGTCCATCGGATTTCGCAGTCTTTTTTATTTGCTCAGCAATTTACGCGCACACATATACAATGTATATGCCCGGTATTTATAATAATTGCATGCCACTAAAAGCAGAAGCATGGCACCTGTTTAGGTGAAGAATATAAAAAAAAATTCTTAATATAAAATCATTAAGTATATTCATGTACATTTAACTGCATGTGACACGTAGTACAATTGCCTGTTGGCCAATCCCAAACCTGGTATTTAAATTGGTAATAAATATTGTTTAAACCACGTACATTACATTGTATTTTTCCTAATGCATTATTGTGCATGGTACATGTCATGTACAAGAATATATGAACAGATCCATTAAAGTGCGGGCGTCTATTTTCTAGAAGTGCATTGGGTGTATTGCTAATTGATATTTAAGATATGTATAATTACATTAATAATATAATTCTATACATGTACACGTTCCTCAGGTTTGTTGGAAAGAACTTTCAACTTGATTGGGAGTGGTATACAATGGGTGTACATGTACATTTGTACATGTAATATCAAATATAAAAATGTAAAGATTTTCCCTAACATTTTTGAATACATGACATACCAGTACATGGACATGTGTTTCGTAACTATATTTGGTGTCCACTGAGGAGGATCGATCCATCGACCTATCGGAACTCAGGCGGACACTCTTGCACTGAGCTATGTACAGTGTATGCAACTGGAATGAATGCAAATTGATGCATATCAAAACAGTTTGGATGTTTTGTATGTTAACGGTGTACAATGTACGTGTATGTGTTGAAATACAAAGAAATGCAAGTTCTGTGTGTTTACTGTTAGACATCCAATACTTGTATTATCCCCTCAGGCCTGAAAATCATAAAATTTAGCGATTGCTGTCGCCAACTAATTTTGTTCATGGAATTCTTTGGGATGTAAATAAAAAAATACAATAGTGAAATAAAACCATATTATATTGAGTGGCAAAATTCAGAACACTGCAATCTGCCATGGATGTAAGTGGAATGACAAGAGAAACATAAAAAAAAATTAATTACATTTGTATTAAAAAATAAATGTTGTGACAGCAATAAACTGTCATCGCAAATGAATTTTGCAATTAAATAGCCTAGGGCTTATATTTATGCATAGAAATAATTTTAATGTAGAACACGAGGCATACATGTATATTGTACATGTTTACAATGTACAGTGAAATCCCTCTAAACCGAACACACTTGGGATGGAGTAAAATGTCATGTTTAGAGGGGTGTTCGGTTTACATACAGCATATAAGATTGCTTGGGACTTTGAAATATGTTCGGCTTAGAGGGAATTCCGGTTTACTGAGGGTCCGGTTTAGAGGGGTTTCACTGTATAATGATATTATGACATTTCTGTTCATGTTTATAATCATATAATAAATGTATGCAATTATGTAGATAAACATGCAAGGACAATGTTTTCTCTTAGAAATGTTTAATGTTTTCTCTTCTGTAAATACGCCAATAATTTTGCGCTTAACCCGCCCAAAACTATTGTCATGTGATCACACTTTTTGCACCCAAATGAGAATCATTAGATGGAACATTGACACATAACCCAATAGTTCCACTGAGGATTGTTCCTTCGATCCATCAAACCTTCTAATAACCTATGAGTAACTGTGTCAATGACAAAATGTTGATCATATAAGACCCACGCAGATGGAGAAAAACATGTCTGATTTTACAAAATCAATTCATGAATGCAAAAAAGCAAATGTACAATAATTGGTCAAATCAAGCAATGCCATAAAACAAGATATGCCATGGATGAACACAATAATACTGGCAAGGTGAACAAACAATATCAATATTGATTTCCCATGCGAAAACACCTACACAACTTTTACATGACATCAATCAACCTTTGGACTGAGACATAGCAAGAGCATCGGCATGAAGTGTGAAAGGTCAAAGGATCGGTCCTTCTCTGTTCAGCCATTGCGTAGGGGTGAATTTTGTAAATTAGTGATTTTTTCTACATGGTAATTTCTTAATTTGGGGAAAATGGTATTTTATAATGTCTATATTGTGCACCTGGATCTGCATTGTTATTTCCTGTTCCAACCAGTGATCAATGGTGGTATGTGTGTGCTATCCTTTCAGTGGAAAAATTGTAGATAAAAGATCCCTTGTTGCTAATTGGTAAGAATAGCCTATGTGGTGGCAGCATGTTTCTTCTAAGACCATGTCTCAACATAGCGATAGTCAATTAATATTATTATTATTAATGAATTCACTCCAGTTGGGTGTTGTTAAATAAATAAACTTTTTATCTTTATCCATCATTGTAGCTTCCATTCACCATTTTTACGAAAGAAAACATCTATTTTAAAATTCATCAAGAGATGTGAAGAATCAGTTTTAATATATTATTTAGGAAGATAGGAATCTTTATGAATACAGGAAAAGAAGAACAGATAACGGAAGAGAACATTATTCAACCCCGACAAGTTCTTGATCAACTCAATTAAACAGTGCAATCTATCTCCATGGAAGCCATTACAGTCAAGGCAGCATAATTGAGATATCTACATCATACCTTGAAGTCATTAAAAGATGAAACAGTCTCTCCTAGGCGTAACTGCATGAGCGAAAGAAACAGTTGGCAGAAATAGCTGAATGGTTTTCTGTGGTAATCAATGCTTACCCTTGGAACACAAACTCATCTTAGTGGTCCGCACGAGGCTAAGATATTGTGACAACATGAGAAAATACTTGCATAATACAGAATTTTCATTTGCTTTATATTATTGTTCAACCATTCCATATAGAGAATAATATACAAATGATTTCTAACAGGATAAGTGTAATGTCGAATTTTAACACAGTCCTCATTTATCTACATAATTGCATACATTTATTATATGATTATAGACAGAACAAAAATGTCATTATATGTATTATGTAAAACTACATTTTGTACATCGTATGAAAATGTTGCTGAAATCTGTAGATTATTAGTTGAAACATTTCTAAGGTCACACTATTGTCTGGAGATGCAGCAAGTGGATACATTCGACGCCAAACTTAGTGGGTTATTCTCTTTTAGAAATGCTTCAGTTTTGGCTTATCATCTATAATCACAAATTTTGGATATGTATCCAATACTGGCCTTTGGATTAAACTGATATTAACTTGGCTTTATACCAACAGTAAGTAGCAGACACCGTCTGAGCCAGTTGATGTCTGTTTGCCATAGGGAGAAAAGCATGAACAGTTTCCTAGAAACTAGCATACATGTATATGTATTCTATGGTGAACTCAACATAAAATGAAACTGGAAACAAAAGTTAATTAAATATTCATGTACATGAATGTGTGTCGAAAACAGCTGGCAAACACAGTGCTCAGACATGCTGTCTATGAGCAGCCATTTTGTGCAAGCAGCAGGAAATTGTGCCATTCTGTAAAAGGATCAATGTGTGCACTCATTCAGACACAACCAATCCATAAACTATTACAAGTGTATTGTTGGCTGAACTTGAATCAGAAATTGTATTAATCATGTAGGAGATGGAATCTGCACTACAAGCATCTGTAATGGCTGCTAATTTGCAGTTAGAATTTAATGTCCATGGAGAATACTATCAAAACGAAGATACAGTGCATTGTGTTATCTAAAAATATGTAGAAAGCATTGCTTTTTTGGTAGCAATTTTGCATTAAGAAAAAAACCATTTGTTTTCAGATGCATATACCGGGGTAGGTAACATTTAGAAATAAGTCCTCTGTACTTTGTATATGTATTTGTGGTGAGACAAAGAAAATTTTAACAAAGACATCATAGAACCAGTTTACATTCTACATGAATTTGTAGTGAAATATGAGACATAATCAGCTTTCCTTCATTATCTCAGCTTTCTAAAAATACATTCTGAAGCACTTGCACCCTTCTGGCTCTCACACAACGATATTTTAATTAATTCTTGTTAACATTACAATTCAAATAAAGTCAAAGGCAGCAACAAATTTACTTGTTCATAAATCCATCACAATCTCAAATAAAAACAACACATACTTCTTTTAATTTCTTTAAAAATGCAAAGAATATAAATGAGCAACACCAAAAATGCAAAGAATTTTGGCAAGAGTTTTGAACTACGGCTTTGACTTTTTAATGCCAACACCCTGCTGATATTATTTACAAAGATCTTTCCTAGATCATTAATCAGTTCTGTGTGACCTAGTACAAAATCTATTTCCAAAGCCATCAAGTTGCAGACGAACATTTGTGGATGAACTACTGTTTGAAAGTAACCTCAAGAAAAATCCATACAATGTGGCGTTCTTTGTAGTAATAACAAAAACGCTGCCAAAATCTGTTCATGGCCTGCAACCATGCTGGAATGATGTTCATCTCTTTACTGTCAGACTGAATGGATCTATGATCACTTGTTCTCTCTTACAATTCCAGCAAGTACTTGCAATGCATGCATAACTACCAATCCAATCTAAACCCCACCCCAACAGTTCAGATGAGGAATACAAATTTTGTCTTGAAAAAAGTATAAAAGATAAACTAGTATAATTCACAAAATTTACATAGTTTATTTCATAAGCTTGTGAGTATATACAATATTTATGTAATGAGCTTGGAAATGGTCTTTTTCTCCGAGAGATAGCAAGGAGAATAATTCAATTCCTGTATACGAGTTTCATAAATATTGCATATAGTACATATTCATTCTTCTAAAAAAAAATATATCAATTTTCGGAAGGAACAAACTAATTCTGCAGATTCTCATGCCTTTCTGAAGCATGTCAAAAATTACCCTTTGGACAAGATACAAATTCTGCCTTGCGTCCTAAATCAATGAACTACAGTAAATGGTATGTCTCAATACTTGCCATTTAGTTTGGCTGTTGTTACAGCGAGTGTAATATTTAAACACAAAGTACACAAAAGTGCACAACATGATTCAAACCTGATCTACACAGATTGGCATGTCAAATTAACTGTCTGCTGTTTTAACCTCTCAACCACAGCAACACAAATACAAGGACGAGTCACCACAGAAAATTGGATTCCCAAGAAATTATTCCCATGTGAGAAAGCAAATTAATGATGATTGGAGTGGAAACGACATTACAGTAGGAACTTGGCTGACATTACGGTAGGAACTTTGCCATCTTACAGCCATTACTAAAACACAAATTGGAATAAATAAAATAATTATACTCTGTGTCTTTATAATTATGTACAATTAGTGTTTGCTCCTCTTCTGCTTACTAAACCAATATATAGTATTAACCTGTTCAAAACCATATCTCTGTACATGACAAAAGTGCAGGTTCCACGGTTAATGACATCATTAAAATAATGCACCAAAAAATATATGTTTTCATATGTTATTAAAAAGACAAAACTTATGGGTGTGTTGGTCATTCCCAAAATCCCACCTATAGTGCTATAGAATAAACACGGAAAACAGCAGCTCTTCATAGTAGCAGATAGTCAGTCCATAGACAAAGAAATATCTTAATTAAATGATCAAAATGAAATAAGTAATTAGCTGTATACAAATACACATGTAACATTTTACCAAGTCTTACCTTGCATTGCTAAATTTAGCCTTGTTCTTGACAAATGCAGTGACGGTTGATATTCGGTGGCGATCATTAGTCTCAACATAAATGCTCCAAGGACTGTCCTGTGACACAGTGGCTCCACGTATTCGAAACACATTTCCAACTTTGGCCCTGAAACAGTTAATTACATGCATTCCATGATCTTTGAATAAACATAATATATAAAGGACATTTATAAATGTATTCATGGTTATCTCAAATAATTTGATGATGTATTTTTTGTTCCCGGTTGGCACATTTGCACCCTTGACTGCTAGTACTGTAGTCTTTTCCTATTGTACAACTGCAAAATGCAAGATATTGTGATGGATCGGTATTGTAATATTTTCTATACGATGCTGATAATAAAAAAGACTATCTTATATGTACAAAAAAGTTTTTAAAGACTAGGACAAAATATCTGGTTTATAAGTAATTTTATAAACTAATTTTATCAGTATCTTTTGAATATCCAACACAGAAATATTAATTATTTCCTTTAACGTTTCCACCAAATATTATTGGTGTTCACTTCTTACCAATTTAGATTGTTAATTGACTGCAGCCAACATTACAATCACCCCCTGAAGCAAACATGCATTAAGTATTGAATAATTAAAACGTGGTGGACATAAAGATGTACAAGAACTCCCACAGGCCTGTTTGGAAGCAGGCACAACAGGTTTTTATTTTTTATTTTTTTATTTTTTTTATTTAAACTTTTATTAACCCAGAAAATTGGTAATGGTAGGGATGGGGCCCTAAAATTACCTTACAAATGATATTTTAC
>JAUTCZ010050135.1:0-11200 GCA_032273805.1 Melanodrymia brightae | reverse complement strand
GTTATTTGGTAAGAGTAGCCTAAGTGACAAAGTGTCAACATAACCATGTGTTTGACATCCAATAACTGCTTATTAATAATCAATGTGTTCCAGTGGTATCATTCTTGGGAATGGGTTTATGTAATTCTACAGAACACCAGGATAAGTCTCCCTGATTCCATCCCATCACTGAAGAAAATAACACAACGTTGATTTTTATATAAACGTTTATTATGATTTCAATGTACAATTATACATACTACAGTCAATGTTTTAGTACATGTACTTGTCATTAAATGCCAATCATTAAAAATAATACTTGACAAACACGACTAAAAGAGTTGGATACCTAAAATGGTGACTTTCGTTATTGTGGGCTTAAGGCAAGCTGCATGTATTGGGATTCGAACACTACATTGATCGACGGACTAATTGATGATAGTACATGTAACTCCTGGATTGCACAGAATCGTTGCTAACATGTGAAAGTCTACAATAGGTGTGTGCACTGTACCTTCTATAAATCTGGTCTTGAATATTGTTCTCAGACGTAGCATGCGTATCTGGTGAAGTCATTGCCCATATAACATAGCTTGGCTAATTTCTATAATAACCATGTGATATCATATTTGTTAAATTAATTGTGAGTATTGGGTCGATACCAAATGCTAGCAACAAACTTTTATGCATTAAAACTAGTATATTTAGGTCCCACCCCTCCCCCACCAACCCTATTTCAAAAATACAATCGAAGAGAAAAAACAACAAATCACCAAAACTTTGTCACCATCAATATGTATACTTAATAACTAATCCAATTTTGTAACTTGCACAGCATTATCACAAAGTGACACAAATAAAATTAAGTAATAATCTTTTGTTATTTATTGTACAAATTAATTTTCACGAACATTCTAAAATTTATAAAGTAGCCGATTGTGTATCAAAATGAACAAATTACTTCATGAAAACATTTTTTTAATTACTATAGCTTAATCCCCTCATCTAAAAAACAAAATGGAAAAAAGCAAATAGCATCGGTAGAAATGATATAACTATATGAAAGTAACTAATGTTTTGATAAGCTCTAATTTTGAAAACTGTACTCTTCGCATGTATATAATTAACTCTGGTAAAGTTTGTTGCTATAATGTGGTCTCTTGAATAGAAAAGAAGGCAAATCAATATTTTTGGTATGGAAAAAAACACCTCCATACAGAATGTATACTCAATATGCTCATACATGTACTCTCGATATTCCAACATCTACAGAAAATGTACAGCTCTGTAGCAGAATAGACAATTCATGTTCATGTTTCTTCTATCATGCTCAATAGAGTGTAATAGAGTGGCCATAGAGGCCATGCCATACCACCCACCCGTAACCCCTGACTTTGACCAAAATGATATTTACCATGTAGTTTTTTAAATTTCACACATGGGGGCCGCCCACTTTCATTTGACCCCCACTTTTTACCATGCTCTGGCAATAGAGGCTTCATTCTGCCTCTGAGCAATACTGCACTATAAATAGATGTGTTCCTTTTTAGTCTTGGAATATCGAGTGTATATCGGGTAAAGTATTAAAAAAAGAAATATAATCTATAGTATTCGATGGGAATAAATAAAGATTTACTAAATACTTGTACAGTAATACTACAGGAAAGGCAGACCTATAAGTTTTCCCACAAAGGAAACATCTGTTGGATTTACATAGGATTAAAAAAACATATGATTGCTTATCTTAATGGATTGCTATTATTTGATCCAATGTTGCAGTAGTTCTTTAATTTCACATCTTTGCAAAACAGCAATGCAAGTACTGTAACCTCTGTCTGAATAGATGTACATGTATAAATAAGTTATAGCTAACTAACTACTATCTGTAATACCCTGGTAGGCATTAGAGAACAACATGTATATAGCTTTTGTAACCTCTGTTTGAATAGATGTATGTAACTTTTGTCCTTTCTAAATTAGGTTCCAAGAAAATTTATCCACATTACTCAAATTCTAATAGCACAATAAAAATGGGTGGTAAGTATTCAGATATATTTAGTGTTGCATCCCATTTTTACTGGGTTAAAATATTTCAATCATTTCATTTCCTAACTTGAATCAACTTGATGATTACATAACATGAGAACACAGCTAAGTATTGGTCCACTATTTTCTCCTATAACCAGATAGGCCTTCTGGTAAATAAACAACAAAAATACATCAAATTATTTGAAACGATGGATTGTACAGTTATGTCATAAAATATATTATTCAAAATTCTCAATATCTGCGGAAGCAATAATCGATTGATCCATCCACACTTTGGTTTGCCATTTTACTACCATTGAAAAGTTCCATAATAAGCCTTGGCTTCCAACACAAATTTCAAAATTTAAATAATGGCTGGACTTGCCTAATCTGAATAGTGAGGTCACCTCTGTAATCTGTAAAAATATAAACTAAAGCACACATTACGTGCACTACTATCATGCGTAGTAAATACTTACATGTACATGTATGTCATATTGTATAATTATGAATGATCCTATATGCATAATGTATTCAAGTAAAATGCTTTCATCTCTATCAAAGATATGTTCTACAGGTCAATGTGAAACCACGTTTTAAGGCTATGAACTGACATAGAGCACATTATGTCATGGAACACATATGCTGACTGCCTGCATCATCGTGGAATGTAAATCTACAAAAATGGCAGACAATTGTCACATGATCGATCTGTTGGAAATGACCAATTAGTTACTAGTAAACATTTCAAGGATATTTTCACCATCAAACTATAAATCAAAATCAAGAGTATATGATTTAAATTTGACTTGCAATTCATTTTCAATCTGTATTAAATTAAAAACAATACAGGACAAATAAAAATGGGATATTTGTAAAAACGTTATGTACAAGATATCAAGTGACATCGTGAATGCGACAGATCATTAATTTAATGGCATTCTCATACAACAGTGGTTCAACATCAATTTAACAGGACAATTAGCCAAAAGCTTATAACTCAATTGTATTAGAATGTGAACTTACTAAAAAGAATAAATCTAATTAGTTAGTTAGGAAGGATGTTTTATAGCAGATGTAGGCAATTAAGGATACCAATGTATATATAATTACAAAATTACAAACCTTATGTATTTAGCAAGCATTTACCATAGCAGAATTGTATTTCCCAGAAAATAAAAATAAATTTTTATTATCCTAAACTTGAATGTCCAAGTCAGTAATATAAATGTAAACAACATGAAAGTCAAATAAACAGCAACTGCAGTTCCCCATACAATTTTAAAACTTGTAATCTCCAAGCTAACTGTTAGAGTAAATGAGGTTTAATTATTGAACACTAATGTACATGTAGTGAATTAAAGATTATAAAATAACAAAAAATGTCATTTTCTGCACAATAGTATAGAATATTAGAATGTAGTATCCAAAATGGCATACAATACTACCGGTAACAATGTTTGCGGATTACTTAAGCTTACTAACTTAAGTTGACTGTATTTCAATAAAGCATGCCATTTTATACTATTTAGAACTATGTACAAAACAATAGAAAGTAAATACCATTTCTGTTCATCTTAGACAGAAGCCCACACAAAGTCAGACATATTTAGTTGTGTAGAAAACATTATAAATATCACAATATGGACATCCTTCTTTAATGTAAAATGTAAATATTTCAATGAGCGATATTGCTGTACTACTGAGCACACGTTAAAAGAATCCACAAAAACTAAACATTCTTTCATATAAGGCACACCAAGCTAAACGTATTTAAAAGGTAGTTTGCTGTTAAATCACAATTTAAAATAAAGGATACAAAACATAAACGATGCAATACAATTTTTAAAATGTTAAGCACAATTTAAGAACACTGAATTTGAGTAATATTATTTATCTGCAGAAAAACAGAGTGGAACTTGCAAAAACCACATAAATAAATTGACCTCTTGCTAAATCTAAACATTCACCAGTTTATTCTTTATACAAATAATTACTTGAAGGTATTTGTTAAAAGGATAGTAAATTTTTAGATGGCAATTTTTTTAAACTGTAACTGAAAAGATCTGTTAAAATTGTTGGTTGGAACAGTTTATATTTGACAAAGAGGTGAACAGTTTGTTGAAATGAGAATGAATGAATGATTTGAAGTTTAAAGTCGCTTCAGGATTATTTCACCTATATGCGACTGTTGAAATGAGAAAAAAACAACCGCACACACTGTAAGTGGATGATATAATCACTGAAAGATATGGCTATCAGTATCATAACACTAAATGCTCTGAAGTAAAAATAACACCTATGAAAAATTTGAATTTGTATGAAAACACTGGACAAATAAAAAAAAAGCCAATTTTAGCAAGTTCCACTGCGTTGCCCTTAACAATTGTAATATTTATTACCACCGGTAATAATTTTTATCCAACTGTTTTCCATTCTGAAAGGAGATTAATGGAAATTTTATATAAAATACAACACTGAGCAAAAAGGATTCAAATATAAGTGATAACATAGTAAAAAAATACGATTTTTATTAGTCATAGATTTCAAACCTAAGTATCGCTCAACATCTCAAAACTAGAAAAAGGCACCAAAATTATTTTGAAGTTAATTTCCATGTCAGCAATAGAATCCACTTCTGCATAGATAATCATAATATTATTTTGATTTGTGCATATTAACATTCATAAAGATAAACAATTTATTTTGCTATCCGCAAAAAAACAAAGAAGTAAAACCTTTATATTAATTATATTTATATAAATGACATTTTCACCAAATACTAACCCATAGACAACATAAAATACTGGATACACTATTTCTACACCATGTGAACAGTTAATAGCTGAGTACATTTGCACTTTGGTTCAACCCCAAAAACCTGTATTCTGGAATATACTTTTTATTTAATGCTAGTATCCTTTACATCACAAGCAGAATCTCAATTCCTCACAACACTTTTTTAGTAGTCTGGAAAAAGCCATACCCAAGTAGAATTTCATCTTCTCACTACACTAATCTAATAGCCCGAAAAAACTCTTACACCACAAGCAGAATTTCATCTTCTCACTACACTAGTCTAATGGTCCGGGAAAAACTCTTACAATACCAGTAGAATTTCATATTATCTCTACACTAGTCTAGTGGTCCGGAAAAACCTTTTCACTACCAGCAGAATTTCAACTATTCATGTCTTCACCAAATATTGGTTCAAACACAAGTTACACAACTGAATATCACTAAGAATTAATTTACAGTTCCAGGGATTCCCCATATTCAAATAATTATTCTAAAAACAGATTTATCAATTGGTAATCCAAGGGAAGTAACTCTATTCCTTAAGTTTGCAAACATTGATACAACACTATTGGAGGAAAATCTGAATACTGAATACCAAACAGGTCAGACTAGATGATAAATTCTTCACTTTCCTAAGTAAAGAGGTTGCAGGCTTGAAATTCGTTTGGAATAATCACAGTAAGATGAACGATTGGAAAATTTTTAAGTATGCCCCATTATATTATTTTTATAAGAGACAGAATATCAATATGAGCACAATACAAATACTAATATGAGAAACAATATACATCATCTTTCCCGAGAATCATAATGATTGAATTCTGATGACTTAAATGACTTCAAAGTTTAAACATGGGTTTTTTGAAGTTTAAGAAAAAAATATAGAAAGGAAAACATTTCTTAACAATCTACTGAAGAATTTAAAACACAAAGAATACAAAAACCAAACATAGTGGATTGAATTCTTTCAAAAGAACACACACGAAAATATAAATTTTCTCAAAACCAATCCTTTTTTCATGATCAAATCAGATTTCTTTTTATAATCACCAGCGTTCACATCTCAAAACCGACCTTTGAACATGATCTCGACATCATTGAGGTTAGAGAAATTTCTGTCAACATTTTAAGTTACTTCATTAAAAATATACAACATAATTTAAAATATATAATCACATTATCCATGTTAGTCAAGGACTGAAACAATCTGCAAGTTGTCGTATATCTTGCTTCATGCAGTAAGACTAAGTAAAAACCGGTGCCGACATACAAAACGAGAAACAGTGACACATATAAACACATACCTAAATACCGGTAGACACATGTATATCATATGGACAATGCGCATAAAAGAATGCACTTGCATTACAACAACAATAGATTTCCATAGTGGGTTTATTTTGTGAAAATAAATCTCAGAATGCAGCACATTGTTTTTAATCAGCTTTTAGTTTCACTAAATATTAAAATCTGTTGGTAAAAAATATGCAACTGTTACCAAATGGAACAGGTCTTCTGTATTTTTATCGAAGTTAAGGTAAACTATAAACCTTTTTTGAGTGAAGGTTCTTTTCTATAGTATACTTATCCTGGAATACAATGCACTCAGTTCTGACAACTCAACTACTCACAAAGTCAAAGTTCACACTGCACATGCGTAGATCCTTTCGTTTGTTGACAGTAACTGGTGACAGGATGTTTCTTTTTTTTTTCACATTATTTTATCCTTAGTTTCAACTCAATTACTCGTTTATTTTTAGTACATTGTATTCCAGGATACACTAAACTTAAACAAAATGTTGTTACCGATGAAGGGCTTGACTAATCACTCGTGATGTATTTCGATATCTCAAATGTTGAGATGATAAATGATAAATCCTCAAAGGTAATAATGCAAAGTTTGTTAATTATCATTGACGAAGGGGTTTCTGTGACATAAAGAGTGATAGAACTACAATCAAAACACACCATATAAACATGTCAAATTATAACACATTGTTGGCTCTTATAAGTAGTTTGCTGTATGTGGTTTGACATTTATCACAACTAGATTGTCATGAGTATTTGCAATTAATAATAAGACATCTTTGCTAGCATTAAACGACACCACAAATTAAATTTAATTATTAAAACAGAAATAAATAAAAATTATTTGTTGCATTATAATTTTAAAGTTAAGGATATAGTCCATGTCAAACCATTCTATTCTGATAAACCTGCACAAAAATCAATAATCTTTTAAGAATCTGAGACAGATTTGGATAGCAAATTTAAGATACAACTAACTTCATTTTTAAACATTACAACTTTTCAGGTTCTCAAGCCAATTGCTAATTATTTTAGAAAGAAAACATAAGAAATACAGCCAGCTGTCTTAACAACAAGAAGTTCCGACAGCCTAATCTTAGGACGATTGTCTATATAGTAAACCGGGTTGTGCTATTTACTCATATCAAAACCTTTCCAAGCACTCAATCATTTCCAGTATGATCTACGAAATAAAATTTCTAAAAACACCTGTGTACTTAACAAGTGTCAGGACCAGTTTCTATCACCGTTTTACACTGGTTCAAAAATCAAACATAAATGGCACATATCAAGAGCAGTTTACTTTAAGAGCAAATCATTTTGTTATGAGCTTGATCACAATGCGGAGTTGCATCAATACGATGTCTGGGAGGGTTCACACAGTGATGGATCGGATGTGGTTGAGTTTCTCCATGATCACATGGAAGGTTGGTCGGTCATTTGGATCCTTGGCCCACGTCTCCTTCATAATGGCGTAGATCTCAGGAGGGCATCCCTCGGGAGCCTCCATCCGATATCCTTTCTCTACATGCATAACTACGTCTGCAAGGGGCTGGAAATATACAAATATTTAGTGTCAAAACTTTATTAGGCATATCATAAAATATTGTTTGTTTCCGGTTACCCGACCGTCCCTAATTTGAACCTGCCGATCCTAAGTCTTTTTTCGTATGTCTAAAATTTCCACGAAAACATTCCAAAACTATTAACACCTATCAACACCTATTTAATATTCATACATAAAATTATTTTCCAAAATAAAATGTTTTTCCTACCCTATATTTTTCCAACATGTAATAGGAAACGAGTAACTTTTTTTCTTCGGCCTTATTTGGAAACAGGAGCGGAGCATAGCTCAGCGGTAGAGTGTCCGCCTGCGTTTCGATGGGTCGAACGATTGATCCTCCTCAAAGGACCTGTTAGTGTTGCTAAATTTTTGTGTATCATTTTCAGGCAAAATGAAAACAACAGACCTAATTAGATCTGCTAATAAATCTACATAAAAAAAACAATGACTTTGCTAACTTACAATTCGTGGATAAGGGACCCGCCCAAAGGAGTAGATTTCCCACAGCAAAATGCCAAAACTCCATACATCTGACTTTGTAGTAAATTTCTGAAACAAAAAAATAAACAAAACTCTGAATTGTTTGAATGTGTAGCATTTTTGTTGCATAACAGAACTAATACATTTGTGCAAAAACATCTTGATTGAATCATTTTAAAATTTCTAAAACAAAAACATAAAACAATATTGAATTATTCGAATGCATGGCATTTTTTATGCGTAACAGAACCAATATATTTTTGTGCTAAAACATCTTGATTGAATCATTTTAAAAATCTGCTTGCATTACTAATGACTTGGCAATTCACTGGTAACAGTAAACAAAACACTGAACTTACATTTTCTCTAACAGCTTCTGGTGAAGTCCACTTGATAGGAAATTTACCTCCATCTGTACTGTATTCTGTATGCTTAGCTAACCCAAAGTCAGACACCTGCAGAGTTAACAAAACTTTACATGTGAGACAAGCAGAATAGTTATAATTAGTGCCGTCACATTTACAAAATTCCCTATACTTAAAGACCCGATTTAAACGATCTATTAGACCATGTTTTTCAAGGTGCCTATACCAAGTCATAGTTCTTAACCTAAAATATTTTGCTAAAATTTTGCTTTTAAATAATCTTTGTTGAAAAGTAATTTCATTTTCGTGTGTCTGGCTTCATGCCTTCATAACGTGACTCTGATTTTCGCACCAAAATGGTGAAGGATTCTCTTTAACAAACCTTTGAGGTGCCCTCGTCATTTATCAAGACATTTCTACAGGAAAAGCTGTTCAAAGAAGTAAGTTTAATGTATTGATTAATTTAAAGAGAATCATCCAAAGATTTGAAGCTGCATCTCCAGACAATAGCGTGACCGTAGAAAATGTATTAACTATCCAGGTGCGTATTTTGGCGATCTATTCATATTTCTTAGAGAGAGCAAATTGATGTAATATAATAACATTTTGGCATTTCTGTTCTTGTTGGTAGTCATAAAATAAATGTATGTAATTATGTAGATAAACAAGGACAGTGTTTTCTGTTTATATGCAAATTCATTTTCGTTTGTCTGGCTTCATGCCTTTGTCATGTGACTCTGATTTTCTCGCCAAAATGGTGAGTGATTCTCTTTAACAAACCTTTGATGTTCCCTCGTCATTTATCAAGACATTTCTAGCTGCTAGATCTCTATGTACAAGGTCTTTCCCTTCCAAGTAACTCATAGCTGAACATGTATCACTGAAATCGAAAACAGACAATTTCGTTACATACATGTTTAGTTAGTTAATGATAACTTATTTACATGTTTGGGCTTATATCCAATTAATTTCAAGCATGTCTGTCATGGTCAGACAGTAAAGCTGCCTCGAATGCCTGTCCAGGACCGAAGTTAGTGTTAGTATGATAGAGGAAACACGCTACTCTTGATGAGTAGCAAGGGATCTTTTATATGCATGTCCCCAGATAGGAAGGTACATACCATGGCCTTTGTTAAACCAGTTGGGGACACAGGTCGGTGTAAGTACATCTACACATTGACACTTGCGGAGCACTCACTCTGGGTTGGAGCCGATACTTGGCTAAAAAATCCCATATGCCACGAACGGGATTCGAACTCAGTACCTAGCAGTTTTAAACCCGACGCGTTTAACCACTGCGCCATGGATATTTAATATTTTATCATTTTATCAATCTTATTTCAGATGATATTGTATATATTAAAAACATTGCGAGGTACATGCACCCTCTCGGTAGTGTAAGCCTCACACATTTACATGCATGAGGTACGCGTGCACACGGTTTTATCCAACAATCGGCACCATTCCCCACCGTTCCCCAAAGACTATGTTGTTTTTTATTCCCAATTTTGGAGTAAAAATTCCCAATTACATGTACAGTATTACTATTTTTAAAATTGTAACTTACAGATGTAGGTTAATATGTTTTGCTAATGAAAATTAAAATTTCCAATTTTTAGTCAAACGACGCTAAAATTCCCAAAGTCAAAGCCATGGGCGCCAAGTCAAATTTCAGAAACAAAAACAAGCAGCTCTTGTCACATCTAATTTTTAAATATTATGAGGTACATTATTTTTAATGGTCTTAACCAGAACAGCAGACCACACATGATAAAGCAATCAATAGAATTACTCACTAGGCGAAGTTAATGGACTCTTTTTTCGTGATTACATTTCGTCCTCTAGACCGGAGATATTCTATAAGGTTTCCCTTGCCCATGAACTCGGTGATAAGGTATATCTCGGGCTTCAGCACCAGCCCTATCAACTGAACCAGGTTTGGATGCCGGAGAGACCTGAATGGTAACAAATATCAACACATAAAATACATGTATCGTACAACAGTAGTAGAGCTTGGTTAGGTCGAAGGATAGATCCTCCTCAGTGGACCCTGTTGGGTTGTTTTTCATTCCAACCAGTGATCCACAATGGGTACATCAAAAAAAATAAAAATAAAAAATAAATAAAAATGCTGTAGTGTGTGGTATCCTGTCTGTAGATCAAACTTCTAGCACAAATTTAAATAACATAATGCAAAATTAAATTAAAAGTTTAATGCTTTAAAGACCATCACTCACCATTTTAGAATGATAAACGAGACTTTTTTTACTAAAGCTTTATATTAACAGAAGAGAAAACAATGTCCTGATCTACATAACATAATTGCATACATGTATTATATGATTATAAAATTGGTTATTACATTTCGTAAGCAAAAAGTCAGAACACTTCTGCACCAAATCAGTGACTGAGGGTCTTTCATAGGTGAAAAATTAACGGGTTTTTTAAAAGTAATTTCATGGCAGCCAATTTAAAATCAAAAAGCTATTACTCCTTCACTTTAATTAAAGATTAACACAATAAGAAGGTAATAATATAGATACACCTCATATTACATGTTATTAATTATTCCTATTTCATATTACAGCCAAACCTGCTTGAGCGGCCAACTGTATTAAGCAGCCACCTGTCTTAAAGGGTCACCATAATATTCTACCAAGTAATCAATTTTAGT
>JAUTCZ010050124.1:0-11200 GCA_032273805.1 Melanodrymia brightae | reverse complement strand
ATTTTCCACGGGAATTTATTGAAAAATGTTGTATTTGACTCCGCGTAATCTCATATATCTACAACATTACTTTTGTATGTACAGTGCGCGCGTTATAGCTTAACTATCATGGATCATGGGTCCTCGATGGTAAATGTTGGCCGACTTGTATATAACTTTGGAGTAAGAAAAATAAAAATGTTCATCAATTGATAGGATTATACATTATTCACTATATAACTAAGGATACAAATGCAATGAACGTCCAGATCAACAATCAAACCTATTTTTAAATTAGCAATCCTAACTGTAAGTTGTAACAGTTACCTGTACCATACATAGTTCTGAACTAACATAGTTCATGATACCAGGTAATCTTTGTTTTGTTAATCAATTAGGTACATGACACTACATGACACTAATTTTTCGTTGTTGAAGTCTCAGTCCGACAATTAGGTGATCATCTTTTGCTAGAAATAATAATTACTGGTACCGTACCTGTCACATTAGGTCGTGAGACTCGCACATTAGGGCACAATCTCACACTCACAGATATTTGCATTAGAGAAAAATGTGATTATTATATTTTCAACTTTAGTGAAATTTCATAAATTGCTTTTAGTATTGGATCATCAACAGTTGCTTCCCCTGCTCATCTGTCATGGTTATGTCTGGTGGAGTGTGACAGATTGCGAAATGAAGAAATCACAGAGGTGAGAGCTGGTAGGCCCTACTCAAAATGTGAAAATTAAGCCAATTTAAACAACTCTTCTCTACTTCCACAAATGCTATAACCATAGAGTCTTCATATATATGTAAAGGACAATAGATGGTTTGTATAATTTGTCAATGTCATTAATGGCGGATATCCTGTTTGTCCCTGGGAAAAGAGTAAATTTTATTGTGTTTAACTTATATAGAGAATCTCAGAAATGCATTTAAACTGTAATTTTGTCATGTATCTACTATTTGTGTGGCATATAGAGAAACAAATTGGTAATTCTGACCTGTCTACTTCTACCCAACCCCCGTCAGACAAGGGTTTAGCTCAAAAGGGGGAAATTAGCCATTTTTTAAAATATTTTCTCTAGTTCCTCCTTTTGTCTGCTACAGAAACTAGTCAACTACATTGTATTTTGAAGAAGGAGAATTGCTACATTGACTTTCTGCCTGTTGTGCCATCTAAGTCTGCACGGCATGCATCTGGTAGTTAGGGTCAACAATTTACTCAGTTGACCATTTAGATCCATGGGCCTCTTGTTGTTTTTAATAATTGATATCTCCACAATCCAAATATTATTATAATATAATTATTTCCCCCTTTTTATAACAATCTTTTGTCTATTAGTAAATAAATTTTCTTAATACATATTTGTTGATTTTCATTATAGGACCGACATGCTGCCTTTGCTCAAGTTGATTTTCGGCTCTTGCTCTATGAAGCTTGTAGCCAAGCTGAAGCTGTTGTTATAAAGGTAGGAATAAACAGAAATACAGCACATTATTCTCAATTTTACCATTTTTAATTGGAGCAATAAAATAATGTGAGTCAAATTTAAAATATATATTTTACTAAAGAACTTGGCAAGTTGCAGACTTTAGAATGAATTTATTGTTTACAATTACTTTTCTAAATATCAGAATTGGAATTAATATGATGTGACGATATTGACTAATACTTGGTAGATATTGTCAATTTCTATTAAGTGTCCTATATCTTAAATATTTGTTTAGTTGATTTGTTTAATAAAACCTCTGAAACATATTTATTAATAATCATTGGCTATTGAATGTGAAACACACAGTTATTTCAACACATAGTATCAGAAGAAATCTTCTGCCAATTGGCATCAAAGGATCTTTTATATGCGTTTGTTCACAGACAGCAAATGAGTATGAAATTAAATTTGTTTCTCTTATCAACTATGCTGTCAAGCATTGACTTATTATTCTGCATTTGACATGCAATCTAGCATTTGTTTGTCAAGTTTGATAGCGGTTGTGCCTGACACCTATATTTTTTCTTAATAAATATACAGATACCCAGCTCCTTGTTTTGTTTATCTCAGATCATGCTAAGTTCATAATTGTGTCAGTTTGATTATGATAAAATTATTTACGGAATTGTATGCATATTTTGCTGTAGATGGGAAAGACAATTTAATTGTGACAATAATGTATGTTGAAGATTAATTTAAAACAAATTCTGTTCTAGTTAACATGTATATATATGATTTGTTAATATATGTACAATATTTTTCAGGAACTGTACCAAAGCTTCCTTAATAAACATTGTTTAGAGCTGCAGTACAAATCATCAGAACAGTTGCTATCGAAGGCAACTCTGGCATTCCTCAAACATACACTTGACACAGATGCTACTCTTGGCCATGCACTCATCACCTCCCTCATGCAGCCCGGATCGGAGTCGAAGAACAATGAAAACCTCCAATCACTCTACCTCCAGTGCCTTGCTGGCATCTTGGACATCTTACCTAAGACAGCTACAAACGTGACAAATTTAACCAAACTCTGTGATAATGTGTATCTGCTGTTAGGAATGTATGACCCTGTGCCTTACTGGAACTACCTTCAGCTCAGACGGATGTTCACACGTCTGCTGGACCTGTTGAAATCAAGCAAGGCTGGGCTGAGTAAAGACAATATTCTGTCAGTTATTGTAAGCAGGAAGAACAGTTACTTGATAGATGAGTTCAGCAAGTTGGAGTCGGAGCTGATGACATTAAGTAACGTGGACGGTGACCAGGACAAGCGAGGTCACAGTGAGGCTGGTAGTTTGACCGACGATCAACAGGTTCTGTTGCTGCTATGTCAGAACTGGGATCGTGACGTCTGCTGGAGGAAACTGTTTCAGATGACAACAAGACAACAGAAACACATCCTCGAGATGGTATTGGTAAGGAATTTTTGTTTTGTTTTTTGTTGTCCTCCGAACATAGACAGTAAACAGGACTTTTTTAGGGTAACAGATAATACAAACCTTTATATAAAAAAATTATGTTTTCATCACAAATTTTCAATAGATATCATTTATATAGTAGAAAGGTTTTGTTACATATATGATATTTTTGCTTAAACTGACTTTGGAATAATATTGAAATTTTGTGTATTGTTTAACTGTTATTTATAAAAAATGTGGTTAAACATTTTTCCTTAATATATTTTACTGCTAATACCAACAACTCACCTATTACAAATATTCCAGAGATATCACTTCTTATAATCTTGATTGGCCTACAGACTGTTTTTCAAGCTCGTCACTAATGTTTGGATTTATTTAAATTCATTTTACAATGACTTTTAAAAGCATTAATTCCTTATTCTTTTTTTTGCAATTTCAACTACCTAGGATACAGCACTTTGCCTCGTTCGTCTTGAGAAGTTCGAAGAGCTAGACGAGCTTCTGTTTCCCGTTGAGTTCCAAGCCTTGAAGTGTGTCATTCTGCTTCTTGGCTGGTCACACTGCAAGACATCATCTGTTGCCAGGAAGCTTCTCGACGTCTTGTGGGATAAAAACGTAATGGTTATTCCATCAATTTATAGATGTTTATAGTCAGGGTCAGATTTTGATTACAATTGTCTACCAAGTAATATACTCTGTTTATTTTTTACATATTACAAAATTCTTTATTTATTTCATGTATTGGATATCCTACCATAGACTTATAAACCATGTGATTTTCATTCATAAATACTCCACACACATTGTAGTTAAATATTTAATATATATAGTCTGCTTATTATGTCAACAAGTTTCAGTAATATACCCTCCTGCTTTGTGGCTACTTTATGACGTTTATGAGATTTTTATAGGAAATCTGTCAACACCCAGCTCTGATGGCAGGATGTAGAAAATTGGCATACCAAGTTGATTTAATACAGTGGTGCCTGGACAAAGCGAGGTATAGTATGTTTGTTCAAACAACTTTGTAAGTGCCAGGATTGACAAATCATCTATGCACTGAATATCCTTTCTTGAATCACAAATGAAAATACAATTGTCATATTATTCTTTTAAAAATCAAAATCATTGATACATAATTATTAATATTACATATGCAATTGCATAATATGAATATTTTACATAATTTTCAGTAATAGATAGAGTCCTTGAATAATTTGATGCAAAAAGAACTTGCATCCCAAGAACAATTTGTTACCAAATTTCTTGTATGTGTGCATTCGTATTGTTTTTAAAATGTGTTAAGTTTGTTAATGTGTTTAGAGAGATAAGTTCTTTTTGGCCATGTGACTTTTCATTATCAGTGTTTGACAAACATTTGAGAAAGTTACCAGACCTCCCAGATGCTCTGGTTTATGTATTCTAGTAATGAAACTAATATATTCCAGACACGAGTCTGTATGTGGTTTGTTTTATTCATCTTCAGGATGACATTGAGTGCAAGTTGTTACATGTGTCACAATGTGTGCTTATTATATTTACTAGACATGGATGAACATCTTTTTAACACCTCCACCCATGTTTTTAAATTATGTGCTACTATACAGTAATAGATTTAATTAATAATTACAGACCGCTACTAGAATCCAGCGTTTCATCTCCAGTAAATGAACGAGCCACACATTTACTTCACGGACTGGAAACCCATTCTGTTTTATTTGTGCTACACCAGTCTACATCACTGGCTTCACTGGAACCGGGTGAGGTTCTCGATCTGTTGCAGAATTCTGTAGCCAAACAGACGGACGGTAAGTAATATGTTCATAATGTTCGTCTTTATGACCTGCCACAAAATCATGAATGGAAACTAAAACTGGTGGTGCATGGCAAATGCATAAACTTGTATGGAGATTGAGAACAGATGAGGTTTTAATTTACATACCATAAATCCTTGGATAGAGTCCTGCCTTAAATAGAAGCCTGCCTCGATTAGAGGCCAAATCTCAGAACGTTGTCCAGTCTGTTGTCAACTTTCTCTAGACTGTCTTGTCTGGAGATACAGTTTGTGAATGTTTTGATAACATGAGGATTGTAAATGCTTTGGCGTAAACGTACAGTAACAGCCATTTAAAATTCAAAGCAGTGCCTTCAATGTTTTAAATATAAAAACCTATTTGCAGGTGGTGAGAAGAAGAGAAAGAATGTGAGATTTATTATTGATGGCAGAGAACAAGAAGTGGGAGACGTTGCAAAACCATGTGATCAGAATCTGCCAATCAGCATTGAGCAGGAGAGAGACATTGCAATATACAGAGGCTACTGCTGCATCAAAAACATCATGGACGTCTTAAAGTTTTGCTCTGAATATTCACACCTCGAACTTATGAGTCCATTCTGTGTCAAACGGTCGCTGCGCACTCAAAGTCTTTCAAAACTCTTCAACTTTGAAGTATACATAAGTAGTAGTGAAGGAGAGGAAAGTGCAAGTCAAAGCACGACCAACATTCTTTCTCCTGACAGCATTAGCAATGCCTGTGATATTGGCAGCTTTGAGATACTCTATCAGGAACATGTTACTGCAAGGTTGAAAGACACCAAAGACTATCTCAAGAAGCTGCATCCACTGACGTACAGGGTGGAGATGATGGAGAATATTTTCTCTCTGTTGTTTGCGATGTATGAGGATGTGCAGGATACATCCCTGATCACGGAACTCGACAGTGGAGACGATGGTGCTCAGATAGAGAGGAAAAGAAGCAGCCAGGATGCTATTTCTGAAGAGGACATTTCACCAATGATATGTGATGATAGTTTCTTTATGGCACCCTCTGATGAAAGCCAGACAGTTCCAATTAGTGTTAATTATGATGAACCATTTGTAGAAAAGCCCGTAGTGTCTCATCCTGTGATAAAACCTGTTAGTGTGTCACAAGATCAAGTTTTTTATCAAGACGACAAACTTAAATTTAATTCGTCCAATTTGACTAATAATTTATCAAGAGTGCCACAGTCTAGAAAAAATTTAAACAGTGCCACCGGGGAGAAGGGTAAGATTTCCAAATTTGGTTACCTTGCTAACGAGTATATTGTTCGAGATGTCCTGGCAATGTTGAAAGATTCTTTGGTGGATCTTGGTGCTGTGCGGTATGAATTAATGGGACAGAAATGTGAGGGTGACGAGAAAGTGAACGGCACTGCGTTACAAGTGGATGCAGCAGTGGAGCAGGCACTGGTGCAGCTCGTTAAATCAAGTATCTCACAAGACATCCTGCAAACACGACTAACAAGACTTACACAGTACGTTCACGAAGCACAGTGGAGGTTTCAGCTCGTCTCACACGATCAGTTGCCACGGCAATCAGGCGTCGTTCTACAGCAACCAGTGTTTGTGTCCAATGATGATATTTCAAATGCTTGCATATCAAATGGTTACCAAAGCAACAAAGTGAAGGGGACTGTCGGTTATAAAAGCTCAGGTTTGTTCGTTTGTTACACATATCATATTAATCCTCATCGTTAATGTTATGAATCAGCAACAACAAGATGTGTGCGTGATGCAAGAATTGAATGTGAACCATAATTGGATATCTGCACAATAAATGTTCATATTCTGCTCTTTAAGCATCATTTATACTTCTATAATGCAATCCAAAGTAACCATCACACTTGTTACATAAATAGTTTACGTAATACAACCGTTCATCTAATTTTTATATGTTCTTTAACTTTTTTAACCAGTGTTGCAGAATAACAGAAGGTCATCGGATATTGAAAAACAGAGTCCATCAACAGAGGACACTGTCAGGCCTAGACGGTCTTCACAGACAAAGAGTCGTTCGGAGTCGCGATGTTTGTCACCGTTTGTTCACGACACGGGCATCATCCCGTTAATGCTGTCCTCCCCAGACACTCTGCTTGTGATGAGTCTCACCAAGGGAAACAATGCTCAGGCCAGCCAAGTGATCAAGGTAAAGTGATTTACCTCATATACAGTATGAAGTTATCACCCAATCTATGAGAAATAAATAAAAATATATCAGGGAGATTTGAAACCACTTACACTAGTCAGTGTCCCAATACTGATTAACAAATGCAATGGTATGTACTGTCTATGGGAAAGTGCATATAAAATATCCAGTAGCGAGTTTCCTTTCTCATATTAACACTAACTTTCAGGATAGATGTGCTTAAACCATAACTGGATATAATCACGTAAATAAGTTTGAATTAACTAATTAACTAATGAAATGCGTCAACAGCAAACATCAAATAATGATGTTAATTATTTTTATGCTCAAATTAACCATCATGACTAAAATCACATCATGATTTCAACATCTCCCTACCAAACAAATGGGCAGTCAGCTAAGCTAAAGCAACTAAAATTCTATAACAATCTATAATAGTATGCCTATAAATGACCGATTTAGTATCTTAAACAATCTAAAAACCCAAAAAATTTTAAAATGTTTTTCTTTAAATTATTATTCAGCTCTTTAAACTTGACAGTCAAGTTGAAGCACTAGAAGTTGGATTTTCAGAAGCATACAAAAAGGCAGCTTCAAAACTCCAGAATCTGGAGAGTCGTGGAAGGGAGGTAACTAGCAGAAAGGCCATGCCAGGAATGTTAAGTATTAAATGTCTGGGCAGTGTGGCTGCTGTGGGTGTCGCGTCAGCATCTCTTTCAAATATCACTGAGGATCTACTCTCATTACCAGACATTCCAGAACCAGCCGTGCCGAAAGGCTTGGCATCTGCTCCTGATCATATCAGACGTCTGTTCAAAGATGCTAACAGTTCTAGTGCTATTCTCTTCGATCTCGTTTGTACATCATGCAAAACATGGGACCTGTGCAGTAAGCTGTTTGATATCATGAAGATGTCGTCGTCAAGTGTTCTGTCCAGCAGTGGCAATAGCCGTGATGGTGTTGACTCTACTTACCAAGACAAAAGGTCAAAATCTGAGGTCAGATTGAAGTGTTTTAGAGAATTTAAACAACAGATGGAGAATCTTGTTCATTCCAGTTCTGAAGAGAATGCTGATGAATTTAAGTTACCAAATGCTGAGATAAAAACTCCAGATTCAATTCCAAAGCATAGTTTAGAATATCACCTTACAAAAGCCACTTGTCCACTATCGGCAGACGAACGGTCATTGTTCTACCATGTCTGGACCGATATGAAGGAGTGTATGGGGAAAATTCAGACAGCGTTTATACATGCCAGTCAGATAGAGAAAATTGACAGCCACAGTCTTCAAGCGCAGTCTCCTGTTTCAACTCCGAAGACATCACCAGTGTCATCGCCCAAATCATCACCACACAGTCCAGGTCTGTCTAAGCCGACACAGAAGAAAAGTGCAGCTACACTTCACACTGCAGTAAAACAGCTAATAAGTACAATGGAGAAACAGCTTCCTATGGGTGGAATTATCTACTTGTTGAAGAAGTAAGACATAGTTAATGGTTTAAAAAATGTTTGTGCCTTTTTTTTTTAATGTAATTTTTTTTATCATTGCTGATTTTTTCCTATGGTGCCGTTTTCACTAATGTTGTCTTTGGTATTAAACATGGTCCTTCCAGTAAAATATTTCCTGGATCTTGATCTGTCTGTGTCCCTTTTTTTCTTATATAATTTTGACATGTTTTAATCATAATTGTCGTCCTTAAACATATTTAAATAACTAATTAGGGATGTAACTGTTCCCTCACTTTGATAATTAATTTGTGTATTTCATGCTCATAAAAAATCGTTGTAGGAATGTTTATTTCAGTTAAAACATTTAGTACATGTAAATATAATGTATACATCAATACATGTACGAGGTATAGTGTTAATTAATGTAAATGTATAATTTTAATTGTAAATTGGTGTTTAATGGAATGAGATCTAGTTCAGGTGTTAGACCATCTGTCTGAGGTACATGAGGTCCAAGGATCGATCCTCTTTATAGAACTGTTGAGTATTTCCCATTCCAATCAGTCATCCATGACTTATACATGGAAGGCTGTGGTATATTCTATCCTGTCTGTGCGAAAGTGCATATAAAAGATCCCTTGTTGCTAGACAAAAAGATTAACCAATGCTACCATGTGTCAAAATCACTTTTTAATTTGATATCCAAAAGCCAACAATTAATTGATCAATGTGCTCTAGTGTTGTCGTTAGATAAACTTTATCTTTTATTTGTTTTAATGTCATACAGCAGGTGATGTGTTTTTGCAGGCAGACGTGTGACAGACATGACAAGAATTACCTGCAGAGTCTGTACGACCATGTCAAAGTGCTGGCTTTCCTGGTCGCCGAGGGTGAGTGCAAAACTAAAGGTAGCTGCTCAGTTATATTAATTACACAAAAACAATGTCAGCAATGTTCACTGGTTTCCTATCCTGAATGACATTAGAGTTATAATGCCGGATTATCTCATGGTGTTTATTGTCTCATCAGGTTTACCCAGATATCAGGATGACATCATAGTATCAATTGTATCATCAGCTTTACTTGGATATTAATAAAAATATTCTATATATTGTTATTAATTTTATGTCAAATGAGGTTTTGTGATGTTGATATTCAAGGATGTGTTAATTATGATCTTATGGTTACTACTAATTTATTTAAGCATTTTATTCTCTATTTTATTCATAGAAAGTTTGGTTGTTCCTAAAAATTATTTCAAAATGTTGCAAGAGGGACCAGTGGCCATTCTTGGTCGCCTGATGTTTTTCAAGAAAATGATTCCAGCCAGGTAGGTATTTTGTTTATTATTTCATTGTTTCAAACTAGAACTCACATTTTTAGCTCAGTTTGCAAATATTAGTGCTTTTTATATTTCTTTAAAAACCAGTCAGTTAGTCAGTGTTTAATGTGCTTACTACACTGTCTGTTTAAGTACACACACATTATAACTTCTATAATTTCATTGCGTAAAAATGCGGTCCGTATACAATAGAAAATAAAGCTTTTTGTAGAGAACTTCAGAATCTTGATTATAGTAAAGCTGTTTTTCAAGTTCTGTTTGTTCGTAAAGTAGATTTACGAACTCATGGAAGGTTACATCATATTATTGATTGTCTAATTTTATTGACGTTAATATTGAAAAGTGAGTGATAATTTTCACACTCTTTGGATGAATTGTATCTGGTTTCTCTGTATTATGTTGATGCGTAATTTGTTTATCTCTTGCAGGCTGGAGTGTGTTGCTCAAAATCTCAGTTTAAACTTAACACACATCATTGTTCACAGCTGCTGTCCTCGCATTCCTAGCAAACACCTACCACCCATCAAACCACTCAACGGTATGAAAACTTACATGTACTGCATGCATTTAAAAAAATATGTATGTTGTTTGATCTTACTAAACACCTACCTGTCATGCATGAAATCTCTGAACGGTATGAAACATTCTGCTTGAAATACAATGGAACAAGTCATAACAGCTTCCGATATAATTTATGCAGTACCTTTTAGAATTGTTCACATATGAAAACAACTATGACAAAATGGTGAATGAAACAAAACTTTCCTATGTCAAAACCGTGTGATATTCTATATCAATATGAAACTGTCATAAGAAACAACTTTGTATAGACAATATTACATATTTTCTGATCGACTAGTAGCATGTTGATTCTTTGGATAACACATCTCTGGTTTAAATCAAAGCAGTGTTTCTTTTATCAAATGACAAGGGTTTGCATGTGATATAATGCAAAATATATATAATGGTAAATAAAGTCAAAGATAGGGAGGGCTTTCTGCCATCATTTTGTCTTTTGTTCAGGATCTATAAAATTTAATGGTTAAAGTATATTTGAAAATACTTATATTCATTAATACTTCTAACATTTTCTTATGCCCATCTTTTTGTATAACACTTTTTTTTGCAGAGTATGAACGCGTTGGAACCAAAGTCATTTACAATTCGGGACCATATAGTACAGCAAAGGGAAGTAATTTGGAAGCATTGGTTCAAATGATTCTCACTCGGTTTTTTAACTTTATGAAAGGTATTCTTTTTGAGTGATAGATTTAGCTCTATTTTATTCTAGGTTTATATTCTCTTTGAAAGTTTATATTAAACATGCATTGTTTTTTTTCAAGATGCTCTCAAGCAATGGTTAAATGTTTGGTTAAGAAGATAACGTCATCGAAGCTATTTGTTATTGACTTACATGTTATTATCTAAATTACCGTAAACTAAAGTTTGTTTTATTTAACAACGCCACTAGAAACACATCGATTATAAATCAGCGGTTATTGGATGTCAGATGCATGGTTATATTGACACATGGTCTC
>JAUTCZ010050113.1:0-11201 GCA_032273805.1 Melanodrymia brightae | reverse complement strand
AGAAGTTTCTTAAGAGTGGGTAGAGGTGATCGTAGATTTACGTACAACTTTACACGTAAGTTAAGTTTACACTTTTTTGTGAAACACATTTTTTTTGGTCGTAAGTTATGTCTACGACTAAAATTGGTCGTACAAACTTTTGAGAAACAGGCCCCTGATCTATAGATTGCTACAAAGTAATGATGTTAGTGAGGTGCTCCATAATGACTGACTTTATTTGCATAGTATGTAAATTGCCTAATAAGGACCATCCTGATGCAAGCTGGCATCACTTAACATTCATGATGAGAAATCTTCAAAGATATAGAAACTGCAATAAACATTGTGGGAACCTGACTGTAAACTGACCTACATATACATTAGCTACTGCAGGACTAATACACGGAATTGAGAAATACATGCATTTCCACTTTTATTCAAAAGTATACTAGTTTATCATTAACAATTATTCTTATTAAATTGATTTCATCTTCAACCAAACAACTGTTGCAGAATTTATCAAGATTTCTTTATCTTCTGTATCTGGTGAAAACGAATAGCGAAAATCTGTTATTTTCCTTATCAAACCTATATGCTTAACATAGACAAATATGTATTTCTGCATAATGCGCAGTTGGACAGATATTTATGACAAAGTCAGGATGGCAATTAACTGAAAAATCACGTTTAAATCGGTACTAATATCAGGTATTCATGAAAGGTGAGGATATCCTAACCCACTAGTTACTGTAGCACCCATCATAATCATGGTCACGAATTGATTAAAACATGTGAAAGTGGTCAAAGTAGAGTACTGCATAATAATAATAATAATAATAATAATAATAATAATAATAATAATAGACTGATAATGAAGTACCGTACTGAAAATGAACTCATAAAAAACAAATGTTTTTGACATAAGGACTCTGTGACATTTTGTACTGAGTGTACAGACAAATCATCTTAATATATCAACTTACTTTCGTCTTCTCGGAGCCGACACATCACTTTCATTGTCAGAACCTTTTCTACTTGGAAAATATCTGCAAGTACATGTAACATTCATTGCTAATCATTTTTGATTGTGAGAAATCTTGTTAGTTACTAATAAGAATTTCCTACAATAAAAATTATGATATATTTCAGCTGGTAGAGTTATTATTACCCAAGTTTGGTTTCAATTATTAATAAGAAGTTTATATACCGGTAATTATATATCTTAGCTGATACAGTTACTATGACCCAAGTTTGGTTTGATGTATTAATAAGAATTACCACACCAAAAGTACATGCCATTGGGTACTTTATTAATATTTGTATATGTCTTGTACGTATGCCACTTAGAGAATACTCAAAGTATTAATGAAATAGTTTGGGATGAACACACTCATAAGAATTGAATAGAAATTAGTATTTAGCATCGTTCAGAGGGGACATTGTCCCTCCTAGCTCTACTGTGAGTTTCACCTTTCAATAGGAACCAGTCCAGGAGCTAAGCGGGGTGTAGCTCAGTGCAAGAGCGTCCATCTGAGGCTCGATGGGTCGATCCTCTTTAGGGGACCCATTCGATTATTTCCCATTCTAACCAGTTATCCATGACTGGTCGATCAAAGGCTGTGGTGTGTGCTATCCTGTCTGTGGGAAAATACACATAAAAGATCGTTTGCTGTTATTCAAAGGGTACCCTATGTTGCAGCTGCTCCTCTGTGACTATGTGTCAATATTACAACAGCTAATTTCTAATTAAGGTTTTATCAATCTTCAAACTCTGGAGTGTGCCTTTAATACTAGTCGTGTAGTTTGAAGATTAGTAACGAGTGAGAGAAAAACTAACTTTCGTCTATGACTGACACCACTCTCGCTATCACTAGGGTGACGAAAATAGAAACGATCACTGCGTTGAGAGGTTGGAGACTCCTTGCCACACGTATAAAGTCCTCTGAAAATACACCAACATTACATTGCTTATGTGAAGCAGAAACGATTATATGCAACAACACCAGGATCAATCAGAGAAATGAAAATGAGGAAGGAATTTGATACAGAGAGGATAAGTGGAACCAACTAAAATCTGTCATTCAGAAGTAAACCACAAACAATTTAAAATGCTTTTTATGTGATATGTGTTTTTAATTGTCCTTGACAGCAAAATTTTATTAAATCCAGACTGCTAATTAAAAGCATATGGGGAACTTGTGTATAAGTAAATATTAATAGTCACAAAATGGATACAGGTTTACTGGTGAACTTACTGGTGAAGGAAAGAGAAATATATTAGGTGCAATATATATAAATATATTACCCCAGAAGAAATATATTACCCCAGAAGATAAACATAACTAGGGAAATAGTTATATTTTCTCACCGACAACTACCGGTACTGACAGAAACACTAGTAAAATATGTTCGCCTTGATTTGGGTAACACGTAATGTTCATGACACCACTTCTATGTTATTTCAATCATCTAATGATTTTAAGAGATCAAAAAATATATGTTCTTGAGTTTGTGTTCACCACTCTTTTACCATACACTTATAATAACTTTAAACCAAATCTCTTTGGGATCCTAATAAATATCTCATTTAGACAGGTATCCAGTTTTGTAGAGCTTTAATGACTTCATCAAAATATTATTAAAAAAATACAAGTTAGCTTCTTTGTTGAAATGTGTCAAATGTCCCTTTCTCTGGAGATGGAAAAGAAGGCCCAAAAAAATCAATTGTTAATAATATTATAATTATAATAGTTGAAATGGTAATGTGAGATTTTACCCATCATAGTTGTGTTCCCATGGAGCAGATCGAACACTACGAGGTGATTCCCGGCCTTGCAGTTCAGGAAGACTCCGATGACGAGGACTGAAATATATGAATAGCCAACAGTTTAATTACCTTACATAAATTTATACCCATGTGGTGAACGTCTCGGATTTGATACTGTTCACTTAAGTTAGCCTGTGTTATATTCCTTCATGTAGACACGGCACACATTTAACGCGGGTTAAGTTAGCCTGTGTTATATTCCTTCATGTAGACACGGCACACATTTAACGTGGGTTAAGTTAGCCTGTGCTATATTCCTTCATGTAGACATGGCACACATTTAACGCGGGTTCAGTTAGCCTGTGTTATAGTCCTTCATGTAGACGCGGCACACATTTAGTGCGGGTTAAGTTAGCCTGTGTTATTTTTAACCAGGGTTAAAACAATGCTCGTGTAGACGCAGCTTATGTATGATCTAGAGGAAACCCACCACTCTTGAGGAGTAGCAAGGGATCTTTTATATGCACTTTCCCACAGACAGGACTGTACATACCATCGCCTTTGTTAAACCAGTTGTGGACACGGGTCAATGTAAGTGGAAGTACACCTACCCATTGAGCCTTGTGGACCACTTGCTTTGGGTTGGAGTCGGTACTGAGATTAGAAATCCCATATGCCACGAATGGGATTCGAACCTCACACTACATTTACAATGTTTGTTACCAAGATGATTTGTGCAGTATCTGTCTGGTGTGCGATAAGTTGTAGGATCGATCCTCATCAATGGTATACTATCATTTAAATCCTCCACCCCTACTTTCCTTTCCCACTAACTAGTGCTGCAACTTTGCATTAGGGTTGTAATGTAAAGTGTTAAAATTTATATCTGTCTGTATTTGATAAAAGCCAAGGGAGAATAAGTGTTAATCTTTGAGTTTATATAAAAGAAAAACGTACGGTCTGATTTGTTCTGGAGCGACTACCCTAGTGACTGGTCCACCCTCTGATGTATACACACCATTTGTGTACAGTGCTGAAATAAGCAAGTCATTAAATGCCGGTCAAACATTAGCCTTAGGGATCGTGCATAAACGTCAATGTATTTCACCATCCAGACATTGTTCAGAACAATCAGGAACAAATTTTGGAAGTGGGTGGGTGTAAAGGCAAAGTTCACATTGCTTTTTATGTAAAAACATCGTTCCACAGTTGATCAATGTTTTGTTAGGATTAGGCGTCAAACCCAATCGTAACTTTGTTCGGAAACACATTGACATTTATGCATGGTCCCTTATAAATTAAATCATAATATGTATTCTTGGAATATAAAGGAAATGAAAACATGAAAACACTTGTGAGAAATGAACTGTAAAATAAATCCGCATCTTTGCTATTAAAAGATTGTTATTAATACCTCCATTGCATTCACCTTTTAAAAGAACTATTTCATTGAATTCATTCACCCTTAACATCTATTTAAAATGTCTTTCCTGTTAAGAGTGCCAATTTTGACTAAACAAAATTTGTGCAGAAAACAAGTACATGTATAACAATTTATTTCAATGTTAACCATTAACAAAATTATAAATACATGTATTATTGTTCTTGTATGCCATTATTTATTTTTAGGTATGCGTTTGAGAAATTCCACAATAGTATGACCCCTGTCAGGTGTATTCCAATGTTTTGAGTGTTATAGTTTTCTTCAGATAGTGTGTTTAGATGAAAAATGTTATACTATAAAAGACAACTTTTGCTATGTATGTTTTTGTATATATTGACAATGATACCACCGATATACATTCCCAAATCGGACCATCCAGCTGTAATATTATCTGTCTTTTAATTTAATTGGATTTTTTACTTTAAACTATATCCATACAAACTTCTTTTGCATTAAGAATGGACTGTTGTCAGCTGATGACATCATTGTAAAATGAAACCAAGCGATTACGCTATTGATAAATCACTGCCAATTTTTTTATGTGGTACTAGTATAAATAGTAAAAGTATTAATTTTGTTTAGATGATACTGCATTTGTAAGAAGTGTTTATTCGTTTCTAACTTGATCTACGTCTAAATAAAAGTAAACATCATTTCCGGAGTTTCTTAAAAATCTCCAGCAGTATCACTAAGTACATGTATTAAAAACAGCCTCATATTGAAAATGGCCCCATTTTACTTCCACGTTCTTTTTCCCCGACATTACGCAGTTGGGAACTTTGTCATCACAACACGTTCTTCACGAAAGACAAAACAAGCCATCGATGTTTAAAAAAGTGTGTAAAAAGGTTGCTGAGCATAAAAAAGAAACTATGTGTTCAACTCATGTGTATGCATAGATCAACCTGTAATACATTAGTTACAGTGCACTAATACCATTATATTGCATTAAATCAAATCTCAAAGCATACCCACACGAATCAGAGTTTGTCGACAACAAGGTGACTTCTTTGTTGTCCGTGTGCTACAAGCCTGTTCTTATTTTGTGCGAAGCTATTAGTTGTAATTATTGAATGTTGATGACTTAGGGCCGTTTTCAATGGTGGGCAAAATATAACAACATCTTCATATGCAGTGGATATATTCGTTGAACAAAAATGATAGGTTTGTTTGTAAATCTGTTTAATATAATTATTTGATCATTAAATTGAACGAAGTAAACAATGATGTCATAAAATTTGATGATTGACTACATAGTGCACGCGCATAAGCCATTTTCTATTAGTGGGGCCGTTTTCAATTGTACAAGGATATATCACAAGATATACAGCTACAAATTGTAAGGATGGCGCAATTACATTTCGTGTTATAAATGCGTTGAAGTAGAATTTAAGCTTTATTATATAATGGTATGTGCATATTGCTGTATTGTTTATCAATTTGTTGTTTGGTTTTGTGGTTATGTCTCATGTTAAAACTACGGTATTTAGAATCATATAATACAAGTCAGCTATTACCTCAGCATTTCCTATTACAGGTCAAAATCATAACTGATGGTAGTATTTATTTCATTACATGTCTGTAATATTTCTTAAAACATTTGTTTTTACAGTAAATATTAAAAAATTCACTAACTTAAAGTCAATTGAATACGCTTCGATCAAATAGAACTTGCATAATTAAAAATTGTAAGTGTTTTATAATAAAAGCAAGCTGTTCTCAGCAAAAAAAGTGTTCAATATGCACACAAATTTTTTTTAATTACATGTTACAAATTTCTTTTTATTGAATTTTTGTTTTTCAAAAATAATTTCTTTTACTCACAATTGATTCTACTGTCTGAATTGATGCGTCGCTGTTGCCTTCGACTTGGGACTCGCAAAACACTGGGAACAGCTCTTATCTTATCCTCCCTCCGACTCTGTCTCTCAGTCCTCCCACTGAAACAAATATATACAATATTTAACATCAGTTTGATAACACATGTAAAAGATCCCTTGCTATTATTTGGTAAGAGTAGCCAATGTGTTCCAGTCATTTTGTTAAACAAACTTTACTTTCCAACTCTGGAGCAAATATATGCAATATTTAATACCTGTAGAATAACACAATTAATCATGAAGCGTTCTTATACAGGGCAATAATTAGAAGTTGAAGCACATTTTGACAACATGTCAGAAGTGCAGGATTTTGTTTCTTTACACGGAACTGTCTTGCATAACTTATTTACTGTTCACAAAAAACCCAGTGCTGAATGATCTTTTTCTTGCATTAAATGTTGTGATCATCATAAAAGTATATTGATCACCACATACTAGTAACTATGATAATGAGTTGCGAATAAAACTAAATTTGCAATGGTAAAACCACAGATATAAGTTGTCACATCTGAGAACAAGTGTATGGTTATCCCCCAAATGTGGTGTTGGTGCAGACAACAAGGCAGTAGCTGTGCAATAATGACATAAGACAGTGTTAGAATGTAAATGACATGCAAATTAGTCTGGTGATCACTCTTACCTGTAGCGGTGCTTAGAGCCGAGTCTGAACATTTTGTCAGCCGTATCGTGTGCATCATTCAACTGGTTTAGTCTGGCATGAGAATGAGAATACATGTAGGTGATGTTAGTTAGTTAGTTAGTTAGTTAACAGAGAGAGAGAGTGAGCAGAGGCAGCGATTATTGAATCAGCGACAATAGTACTCATCACACCAGGGCTATCAAATTTTATTTACATTTTAATTATTATAATTGTTGGTTGTAAAAAAACCGCATTGCCAATGGTTAATATTGCAAAAAAAATCTAGAATTCGCAATGAAGACTTATTCAATTCCAGTGCATATAGTCAAACATCCAATAACCACTGACTAATAATCAATGTGTTCCAGTGGTATAATTAAATAAACAAACAGTGAAACTTTATCTTTATCTAGCTTATAACATGGAGATAATGTTTAAATGTTACCTAAAGAAAGCATGGTGTTCGATACAGCATTTCCACAGATGTTTGCATGCTTCCTTCGTGTGAAGCTCAAAAGCATACGTATGTTCATCATTCTGCAAGAGATAAGGCAGAATATATAAACATTATATATGATGAGTTAATGCCACGGACTACAGACTGGTAGGAACAGTGTTCAAATCCTGCTCGTGGATCTCACTTTCCGACTCCAACTCAGAGTGAGTGCAATCATATATATATATGCATTGGTTTAATCACAAACAATGAAAACATTTTACCACAAGAATTTCTCGTTATACAGTGTTTCAGAAATATATGTTAATGTACATGTAGTAGCCTTGCCTCAGAAGCTGAAATAGGATCCACTATGATGTGGTTTTAGACATAACAGTTTTCTATTTATTTGTTAGAAAGGATGAGGTTGTCTTGTGTCATTAAGTACGGTAAGTATATATGTATGTTTTATCTGGTAAGCAGATGTGGCTGAAATACAAAGAATATAATTATGTGATTTATAAAGAAGCGTACCCAGAGTAAATACGATTCTGTACACTTTTTAACATACTATATGATCGCAGTATGTGACATATTGTCAATACTTACATTTTTATCACGAACTTTAATAAGAAAGATTTTCCTTTTAAAATCACACTTGGATATCCTCGGCCTGCAAAATGTAAAGGAAAATTTAATACACTAATAGTAGAAGGCCAAGTACATAGTATAACAACATTTAAATCTGAAACTTTTCGATTTGGTTTCTTACGTTTATAAGTCTTGTATCTTCAATAATCCAATAAAATCTTTGTTATAAACGATGTCCTACATTTCCTATACAAGTGTACAAGTTACACAATCTTTTCTTGTTTGCATCAATTAATGGCACTAGATCTAGCAAAGTAATCCAAATAAGTGGCATACAATCAGACAATAAACTTTACTATTAAGTTTCTAAACAACAAATATTTCTGAAAATAATGTGTTTATTTGTCTGTTAAAATCCATTGACAATAAATTATATTTAAATTAGGAAAGGATTCAGATTTATCTGGCATGTGTTGACAATCTGTAGGTTTAATTAAATACAACCCCAACCTTTCTTTTGTCAATAAACCTTTTAATAATCTGTCCAAAATAATGGACAATACCATATTTAATGTAAAATTAGTCTAAAATAGCTTATCATACCTGATTACGAGTTTATATTGTTGTATCTGCATACATGTCGCTTGTTTTTTAAACACAGAGAGGGTGTTAGAATTATTGTTAGTAATGATTGCAATAACCCAGTAGTAGTCAAAATTATACATGAGTTGTAGTCAGAATGTGCTGGGGTGGTAAAAGGCAATTTATATATTAAACAAACCATTCTGGGAGGAGATGGATAAATTTCTATTGAGGTTAAGACATATAGTTTCTTATCAAATATGATTTTCTCATGCAGTTGAATTTTAAGCATTACTTTTTAACTTGTTTTTTTCTATATTAATTTTTTTTAATATAAGGCATTTTTATAAGATGAAAGGAATTAATTGTAAAATAGAAGGAAAGTGATGTTTGGTTATGGCACCAGCACATTCATTTGTTATCAGCCATTAGGTAGCAAACATAAGGCAATTTTAAAAAAATGTCATCATCTGGAACAAGAGAGAAGTACACTTCTGGTCACACTGAGATACATCTTGTTATCAATATGCATCAAGTGTTTTTCCCAAGACAGACAGAGAATCAAACAGACAGACAACACATGACTGTTTTGCGATATTGATGTTGCAGCGTTATTACATGATATGATACTATATTTAGTATAAAGTATGTTTTGAAATTTTACCAGAAATAGTTTCCAATCTTTGTTTTGTTTTTGTACACAACTATTCCTGTGGGTGTCAGACCAAGGAAGTATTCCACATTACCCTCTCCCTGTAAAAACAACATCACATGAATATTAAACTATTCCTGTGGGTATCAGACCAAGGAATTATTCCACATTACCCTCTCCCTGTAAAAACAACATCACATGAATATTAAGCTATTCCTGTGGGTGTCAGACCAAGGAAGTATTCCACATTACCCTCTCCCTGTAAAAACAACATCACATTAATATTAAACTATTCCTGTGTGTGTCAGACCAAGGAATTATTCCACATTACCCTCTCCCTGTAAAAACAACATCACATGAATATTAAACTATTCCTGTGGGTGTCAGACCAAGGAAGTATTTCACATTACCCTCTCCCTCTAAAAACAACATCACATGAATATTAAACTATTCCTGTGGCAGATACAATATTCAGTGATAAATATATGGTACAAACGTCAATAAAATCATAAAATCACCATCGAGTAGAACTATTTCAAGTCAGTATACCCGTATTGGGCTTGCCACGACACATTGTATTTATAATTAAAGAACCCAATTGCCTGAAGAATGTTTGTAAGTTTGTTGTAATTTGAGGTATAACCATTATTTGGATACCTTGAAAAGTTGACAACAGTCAGGGTTTAATCTACCATACAATTTGGGGCCGATTATCGCCCCCATTCCCCTACGGGGAATTCCCAATTTGAAAAAAATATATTCCCAATTTTGAAAAAAGATTTCTTTTTTTTTTACAGTAACATAACACACATGACTTGGGATAAAACGAAGTTCTTTTCTTTATAAAGTAAAAGGAAAATACCCAATTACATGACATCCTAACGTTGACTACCGCGAACAAATAAAAAAAAGACGTAAATAAATCAATTCCCCTTTTTCTCTGTCAATGCGTTATTTCTTCCCAATTTTTCAAAAAGGGACCCTAAAAAAATGGTCCAGATTATACCCTGACAGTAAGTACATGTATTAAGAAAAAGTTATATTGTTCTTTCTAGTTTTCCGGTGTACTTTTTTGCATTAGCAGAAGTTATCTTCATACTGATGAAACAATGCCCAAACAACCAAGAACAGCATAAAATAGGTTATTTATAGTACTGTACCACTACCATTATAGATTCAATCCTCATAAAGTAGCACTTTCATGAAAGGAAAATCGTATAAGTTGAATATTCAGTCAATAGTAAAGAACTCACCACAACAGGATGGAGGTCAACTCCAAACATATCAAACCATTTCACCTTGTCTAGAAAGCGGTATTCTACATGTACAGGGGTTTGACCACTGCAAACAAAACAGAAAGAAACTGATAAGTAAACAATTAAAGAAAATCACAAACCATTTTGATGCGAACTTTGTGTTTAATTTAAACTGGTATAAAGACCAGTGCTGCACTAATGTGGATTTAGACTGAAACTACTTGCCTCACAAAAGCACATATTTTGCCATTGCTTTACACCATACATTGAGTAAGGTTGATGTCAATAAATTTAGTCACTTTTTGTCTCTATATCTTCCCTCCACAAAGTTAACATTATCTAGATTTGAAACAAGGTGCATTTAAATAGGATATTGATAGTTAAGCTTCTAGCTAAAAAGTTTTCCTTTAATTCAAAGGAAGACATTTTTAATTTGCAATGGGAATATCCACAAAAAAATGGAAATAACTGAATAATTTCTGAAGGACTATGACGTAATTACTAAGTCAGCGCACGATACATCTTCAAGAGTACATATCTATCTTCTCACACTGTATTAATGCTGCTTCAACAATTATGTTAATGCATTTTTATTTAAACATCTCAAAAAAGTTTTATTATAGTCACTTGTTAAAATCTTTAATGATAAATCAAAAAGTCTATCTAGAATATAAACTTATGCAAGTCACTAACTAGGTTGGTCCTCTACATAACATGTAGTTGCTGAGTTTAAACTTACATGCATGCAAGCCTCTGATGAATTGCACTATACTTTTTGTCACAACATTTCTAGTATGTTTTTCGTAGATAAATTTAGTTTCGTTTAACATAGAGAAAAAAGGTAAACATTTAAAAGTTAACAAATAAAAATATTGCAATGGATTTTCCTGCAGATTCTTTGTATGTATTTGCATTACAATATTTTTATTTGTTAACCTAAAGTTATATAATTTGGACACAAAAATAGGACATTT